>CAUYUJ010021004.1:478117-503540 GCA_963575745.1 Prorocentrum cordatum | reverse complement strand
CAAGGAGATTGTTTTTTTATCCTCTGGGGGGTAACGCTCGTTACCCGGGCCTCACCCCCCCCCCCCCCCCCGTAACGGTACCGCTCGTGCGCGGGGGGGGTCTCGGTCTTCCCCTCCAACATGCTGGTGCCCGAAGGCATGCGCACTGTGGTGTGGTGGTCGCAGGCGCACTGTGGGCGCCTGCGACCACGTCGTCGTCGTCGTCGTCGTCGTCGTCGTCGTCGTCGTCGTCGTCGACGGCGCTCGAAAACGGCCTCCGGAGGCCGAAACAGGCGGCAAACGTCGTCGTCGTCGTCGTCGTCGTCGACCTCGTCGCTCGTCGCTCGTCGATCATCGTCGTCGCGCGCGCGGGCGCGGGCGTGGTGCCGGGACCACGCGGCGGGCTTTGCGCTTGTACTCGAATCGCAAGCCACTGTGGTGCTCTCAGGCAGAGAGTGCTGCTCGCGCGCATACTATGGCGATCGCAGAGCGCCCCTTCCTCGCCATACCCCGCCCAGCCCAAGCGTTACCGTTACCCGGGGGGCACGACCGCCCCCCCCCCCCCGGGTAACGAGCGTTATCGGCCAGAATAAAAAAACAATTTCAAGAAGGGGCCCCGATGGGCCCCGCGGGCTCGTCAGCCTGGAGCAGTTGAAACGGCGGGTTCCGATGTTTCAATTTGGTTGGCCGCGGGGGCGTCTTAGGATCCATTCTGGCGCCCTGGATGCTTTCAGGCGGCCTCAATATGGCGCCAAAAGGGGCCTGAAGGCTTGTGGAAAGCGGGCCCGAGTGGAGCATCTGAAACAACCGTTTCAACTATTCGATATTGATTGGCTCTTTGTGCCGCTTCGGGGCCACCACCAGCTCTTTTCAAAGCCATGTCGGGCCTCGTCTGGCCCGAGACACCAGGCTGTCCGCGCAGGATTCGCTCGAGCCACTCATTGATGTGGGTTGTTTCGTGTGTAATCATAAACTGGCGTTGTCTTCCTGATTCGGGCCGAGGGGTGCGTCGAGCGCGCAGGCGCGCGGCGATGCTCAGTCAGGGTGTCCGTTGGGCGCGATCGTGCGAACGCGTGCTGTGCATATTAACGCGCGCTGCATTGATGTATCTCGCGATGGACGCCCCATGTGTTCATGTTATGTGTCTTGCTCCGTCGTGGATTTCACCATGTGCTATTTTGATATGCGTTCACTGGAAGTCCAATGCGCTTCCAAGTGTTCTTGCATTCTTCACAAGCCGGAAAACTAAATTCGGGTGAGCAGGGTTTGATTCGGGCCGAGCGGCTTTCCCAACCCAGAGCGTAGGCAGAGACATCCCGAAATAGGCTAACCGACGACGCTGAACCTTGTGGCCTGGGCCCAAGCCAAAGGGAACGTGAGGAGAGGTAGGAGGAGGGACCGGGATACATATCCACAAGCACGGCGTCGCGGTCTGGGTTCTCGAGTCGCGACCCCATGAATGCAGGGCGTTTTTTTCGCGGATGCCTGGTGCGAAAAGCGCACCCGTGGGTCGCGCCTCGGTGTTCAGACCGCGAGGGCATGGGCACGGGTATGTTTTTCGCTCGCGCTTTCCACCTCCTTCGAACGCCGTGTCTTCCTCTTCTCCTGGCTCGCCTGACCCCCCCTGTCTCCGGTGCCAGCTGCTAAAACACAAATGCAAGCGGAGAAGGGAGGAACCTCCGAGCGGGTTAGAGACGGAGCCTTTCGGTTCAGCGGTTGAGAGACCCGCCACGCCCAGCGATCCAGCGAGTCGCGTCAGGCTCGCGCCGCACCGCGGTGGCGCGGCGACAAGCCCAGCGCGGGCGTGCAAAGTTCAACGCCGCCAGTAGCCAGGAATCGGCGGCTGTCGAGCGATCGGCGCCGTCGGACAGCCGCGGTGGCTCAAGGTTGAACGATCCTTGCGGTGGCAGAGGCCAACGCGCAGGTCGGCACGACGCGAATTTGCCGTAGGTTTGATGAGATTTCGGGCTGCGCATAAACCACCCCCCGTGTAGTCTTGGCTGGCCTCAACAGCCCCCCCGAGTATAGTCCAGGTGGCCTCAACATGCCCCCCAAGTAGCCCGGGGCGGTCTCAGCACCTCAACCCTCGGAGGGGTGGGCTGCCTGTGCGCGAGGCGACTCTTCTCCATTTTCGGCCTCTGTTAGCTCTCGAGGGGGGTCTCGGGACCGTCGAAAACCAACTCGGACGAACTTTGGCCCAGGGGACATACAGTCGGGGCGCTGAAGAAGGAACCCTTTTCGGTGGGGAGGGGCTCCGTGTTCCTTGATGGTTTCACAGCTTCCCTTAGGTTTTCCCTCGGTCTTCGATGGGAAATCGCAGTTGAACTTACGGAGAAAAGGCGCCTCGTTCCTTATTTAGGGTTCCTTAGGTCAACGCGCCCCGACTATAGTCGGGACTCCGAAGGGGGGGCCGCGCACATCTCTGGGACCCTCCCGCGCCATTGCTCGAGCGGGATCCATCCGTGCTGGCCCCGGAGCCTCGAAATTCGGGCGGGTGGTAACGGAGGGGTGGCCTCGATGGGGGTGGTGCAGGAGGGGAAAAACAACACAGAGACACAATTAACGATTCCCCCGAAAATGCAGGAAAATATGGGAAGTGGGGGGGAAGACAGAAACCTTGAAAATGGAAGTGGGGGGGAAGACAGAACCCCTGAAGATATGGGAGAACATGGGGAGTCCCCTTATGTGTGCCTATTTCTTTGTGTGTCCCAGGGCCCCTTCGGGAGGGAAGGGCCCCGAAGTGACCTTCTTTATTGACGAGTCGCCCCGCGCTCGGAGCCCGAAGCGGCGAGCAAAGAGATGTCGCGCAGGACCCGGAGCTCGGTGGCCAGCGCCTTCCCCGCTCGGGGGGTCCCGGCCTTCTCTGACCTCGCGACTGGGCGGCGCCCACAGGGCCGTGCGAGGGGGCCGGCTTGCAAGAAGGCGGCGGGGCTCCTAGGGGAACGCAATGGAGCGGCGACGAGCCTCCGAGAGGGAGCCCGCACGCTCCTGGGAAGGCCTTGAGGCTACTGGGCCCTGAATGGGCGAGTGGGGGGCAGTGCATCTCCCGGACGCCTGTCCCCTTCCATCGCTGCCCCTGATAGAAGCTAGGGGAACAAAAGTTTACATACACATACAAACTCGGAGGTCCGCGCGGATTTCTCGGATCGGCGCTGGACCCCCTTCCCTGGCGCCCGGAGCGCGCCAGGGGCGGCGCCGGAGGCGCCTCGGGGGGATGCACTGCCCCCCACTCGCCCATTCACCGCCGATAGGGGCCCAAGAGCCCCAGGCCTTCCAGGCCTTCCCAGGAGCGTGCGGGCTCCCTATCAGAGGCTTGTCGCCGCTCTATTTGCGAGGTATCGGCCCGACCCAATCGGTGCCCCGCATTCTGAGGAGGGAGGAGGAGGAGGAGGAGGAGGAGCCGAGGCCGGAGAGAGGAGGAGGAGGAGGAAGAGGAGCAGGAGCAGGAGCAGGGCAGGAGGAGGAGGAAGAGGAAGAGAAGAGGAAGAGGAAGAGGAAGAGGGGGAGGAGGAGGAGGAGGAGGAGGAGGAGGAGGAGGAGGAGGAGGAGAGAGGAGGAGGAGGGAGGGGGAGGAGAAAGAGGAAGAGAAAGGGAGGGGAGGAGGAGGAGGAGGAGGAGGAGGAGGAGCGGAGGAGGAGGAGGAGAGGAGGAGGAGGAGGAGGAGGAGGGGGAGGGGGAGGAGGAGGAGGAGAGGAGGAGGAGGAGGAGGAGGAGGATGGAGGAGGAGGAGGAGGAGGAGAGGAGGAGCAGGAGGGGAGGAGGAGGAGGAGGAGGAGGAGGAGGAGGAGGAGGGGGAGGGGGAGGGGGAGGAGGGGGAGGGGGAGGTGGAGGAGGGGGATGGGGGCTTCTTAGCAGCCCGCCCGGCTTTGGGCCCCCCTCCGCCTCCTTAGAGGGCCGCCCCCCTCGCGTTACCCCACTGCGTCGAGGGAAGGAGCACGGGGGCCACGACCAAGACGTCGCGGGCTCTTGCCGACGCCACGCTTGGCCGTGGTGCATGCATGCCGTCGTCGATCCGCGAGGGTGGTCCACGAGTTGACGCTGACAACGACAGTGCTTCTTTTACCCTCTGGGCCATAGCGCACGTTATGCCCCTTACCTTCCCCCACTCCTCCCCCCCATAACGTACCGCTCACCCCCTCAGTGCGTCCCTGGCATTGCCGCAGTGCGTCCGGCACCAAAGTTGGGGGGGGGGGGCGCTACGTCATGCCCCCATCTTCCCCTCCCCCCCATGACGCCCGTTGTGGCCGCGGATAAAGAAGTGCGTTCCAAGATGGACGGTGACCAAGATCGACACCGACGTTTCCGGGCCCAGTCTCACCGCCCACCAAGCCACCCCAACCTAACCCGAAGGTCCCGACTTGCCCTCCATTTCCAGTGGGGCCCGCACCCCCTCCCCGAAGCCCGAAATTCGGGTCTTCGGATTGGGTGAGGGTGGTCTGGTAGGTAGTCACAGCCTTGTTCGGATGCAACTCCTGGGAGGTCAAATTATGACTCTGCCCTGGTCCGAAATCCGGCTCAATCCCGCCTGATCCTGTTTAATCCAGTTTAGTCCTGTTTAATCCCGCTTGATCTGGCTTAGTCCCGCTTGATCCGAGGCCCAATCCAGCGTGGCAGGCCCTCAACCCTTCCGGCGAAAACCTCCCGGGAGCTGCCTCCTGAGCCTTGGTCGTGCCCCCCGTTTTGCCTCCCCTCGCCGCGGGCGCAGCCCCAGCCGGGGCACCGCCCCGCGGCGTGCGAGCCGCCGCTGCCCCGCGCGAGCGCCGTGCGCCGCCCTTGCCGCCCCCCTTTGACAGGGCGGGCCGATCTGACAATCGGGCGGGAGGGCAGTGGGGAAGCAAAGAGGTGCCTGTGCAGCTGCTTGACAGACCTCACAGCCTGGGAAGGAGGAGGAGGAGGAGGGAGCAAATGGGGAGGAGGAGGAGGAGGAGGAGGAGGAGGAGGAGGAGGAGGAGGAGGAGGAGGAGGAGGAGGAGGAGGTGGAGGAGGAGGAGGAGGAGGATGAGGAGGAGGAGGAAGAAGAGGAGGAGGAGAAGGAGGAGGAGGAGGAGGGTTGGAAGGGGGGGAGGGGGAGGAGTGCAGACCCAAGTTGCATCCACGATGTTGCAATCGGCCTTCCCTCCAAGTTCCTTCTGCGCAGGTCCCTGCAATAGTTGATTTTCACTGCGGGGAGTGCCCCGTTGCAAGACATTCGTCTGAGAATGCTACAACTCCGCGGACCAACGTTGCTGATGCGTCTTGACGATCCTGAATCGTGTCAGGCCACCGTTTCTGGGGCTTCAACACCGCGAATCAACGTGACTGTTGCGCCCTGACAATCCTTAATCGCGCCGGAACGCCATACCAATACATATACTACTACCCTTCGGGTGATCAGGAGGTTTGGGGGGAAATGGATCCGTCATGCCGGCCACACTGGTGCTGCTGGTTGCGTGTGTGTTGCTTCGCGTGGCGCTGTTGCTCACCGTCGTGCTCGTCACAGTCGTGTTCCCAGTGGCGCTGGTATTGCTGCGTTTAGTGTTGTTGCTTGCTGCCGTTGTGGTCACAGTATTGCTGCTGGTGGCGATTGTGCTTCTTCGCGTGGTGCTGCTGCTCCTCGTCCTGGTCGTCATACTGGTGCTGCTAGTGTCGCTGGTGCTGGTGCGCGTGGTGGTGGTGGTGGTGGTGGTACTGTCTGATGCCGTGCTAGTCAAAGAAGCACTGCTGGTGTCGCTCGTGTGGTTAACACTATTTCTGCTGCTGCTGGCGCTGGTGTTGCTGCTGCTGTGCATGGTGCTGCTGCTTCGGGCAGTGCTCGTCTCACTGGTGCCACTGATTGCGCTAGAGCCAGTGCGCGTGTGCAGTGCACCTGGCCACCTCGCCCACGGTTACGACGGATGCTCTCGCTTCACCAGCGGCCACATTCATTACATCGACTGCGCGTTGGCCTTATCCATGGCCACATCCATGATCAGCGAATGCCTTTTCTGCCGCAGTTTAGGCCACACCCATGATTGCGAACGTCATTTCCGCCTCAGTGTCAGCCACATCCATGATTGCGAACGTCGCTCTCGCACCATCGCCATCCACATCCACGAATACGACGACTGCTGTCGCTTCAGCGCCAGCCACATCCATGATTACAAACATTGCTCTCGCCTGAACGCCGGTCACATCCATGATTGCGAGTGTTGATCTCGCCTCGCGCGGGCCGCAACCCAGCTCAACTGCGTCAACTGCTCTCGCCCCAGCGCTGGCCGCACCAGCGATTGCGAGAGTTGCTGTCGCTTCAGTGCCGGCCACATCCATGATTGCAAATGTTGTTCTCGCCCCTGCACGAGCCACATCCACGCTTGCGAAGGGTTGCACTCGCCTCAGCGCTGGCCACATCCACGAAAGTGGCTCTCGCTTCGGCGCCAGCCAGGTTCGTCACTGAAGACGAGGGGGGATTAGTGATAGGGTTGGCACTTTTTGCATTGCATGTTGCTGTGTCGCCCCATTCTGGTGCAGCATTGGCTACAGCGCGCGCGTGACACACTGGTGTCGCCGAGCCGTTGGTCACGTTAGCGTTGATGGGTCAGATTAGCTTTGGCGCAGTGTCGACAGGGCCTGGGTCAGGGTAGCTTAAGGATTGGCCGAGTTCTGTGCGGGCTCCCAGAATCCAGAGTTGGCCTCTTGCGCGACTGGCCCTGTAGCACCAGATCTTCAAGAAGAGAATTCTTCCAGGGTGCAGAGGCGTGGAAGCGAACGACAAATTCTCGACCAGGGACTTGGCGGCAAGAGCGCGAGCAGTTCCACACGGGCCGTGCACCCCGAACGTGTTTTCGGGCTCCAGGGCTTGCAGGGGGCTCGGCGCAGCGTCGGTCTCCGAGACTGCTTCGAGGGAGCCGGTGCCGGGACCCGGCCTGCTCGGGAGAGTCCCATCCCGAGGGCGGGGGCGGCACTCCCGCACACCCTGCAGTGGGGTCGCGCAGGATGCTCAGCGATACACTCTAGGCGATGCTTAAGAAAACCCAAGTTTTCGGCCAGAGTCTCGATTATTCTTAATGTTTCAATGTAAATCCCAAGATTTGAATAGACATTTTGGGTTTTTATTCAAATTCTGAGACTATGAATTTCTTAAGCCATGATTTCTAAAGCATTTCGCAGGGTGTACACTTGGTCGTTGAGTCGTTGAAGAGTCGTCGGTCACACATCATCTCGATCTTGTTGGGGTTTGATCTCTCCACGTCGTGGGGGGCGGGCGGGCCACTCCGCTGGCAGCCCCAGACCGGCACCCGCCGTCTCGGAGAACCGCCGCGCGCCGAAGGCGTTCCACAGCCTCTGGAGTGGTGCGCCGGCGAGGCGAGCATGACCTCCGTGCGGGGAGGACCCCCCTCGCGCCCATCAGGGGCATCGTCAGGTGAGCGACGCAAAAAAAATAGGGTCGTCTTCGCCGACATTGGCGCGTAAGCTGTCCGCGCAAGTTTGCGCGTAAGCGCCCTCAGCTCCAGCTTGGCGTGCCGCGCTGGCGGCCCGAGTAAGCCACCGTGTCAGGTTGCCGTGCCATCTCGCGTGAGACCCGTTTTTGCTCGGCGTTCAGGCGGATATGCTCGGGGGGAGATAAATCGACCCCCGATCGCCCATTCATCGCAGACTGGGGCCCGATACAGTCGGGGCCCTGAAGAAGGAACCCTTCTCGTGGGGGAGGGGCTCCGCGTTGCTTAAGTGTTTCGCAGCTTGCCTCAGGTTGTCCTCACGTCTTCGATCGGAAATCGAAGTTTAACTTATGGACAAAAAGGGGCCTCGTTCCTTATTTTGGGTTCCTTAGGTCAAGGCCCTGACTGTAACCCCGCCCAGGAGCCTGCGGTTTCGCTATCGGGGCCGGCCCCTCGCCGAGCGCAGAAGAAGCACCAGTTGGTTGCTGTGGCTCGTGCTGCGGCCAGCGCGCGCGCGCCACGGCAGACGGCTCGAGCCGCGACACTCCTGGAACTTCCATATGCCATCGGAAGCTGGGCGAGGGCCGCTGAAGCCGTGGCTCCTCCCTCCTCCCTCCTCCCTCCTGCTCCTCTTCCTCCTCCTCCCTCCTCCTCTTCCTCCACCTCCCTCCTCCCTCCTCCTCTTCCTCCTCCTCCTCCTCCTCAAGCGGCCCTCCCGGAAGGAGAAAACAACTTCCCAGAACGAGGCGCGGCACGCGAAACAGTCAGCGGGCTACTTCCCGGAAGGACGGAGACAACTTCCCGGAGGTCGATTTTTTAGTAGCCACGGATTCAGCAGCCCTTGCCCGGCTTCCGATCCTAGGCTGAAGCGTTTGGCCGCGGCGGCAGCAATGATCGATCGCATGCGCTTCTGCCTTGCAATCCAGTCGTTGCAGAGCGTGTGGGCCATCCAGGTCTCGACCGGCGGGGCACCGACCGAGGCCAGCGCCCTGCGTGGGAGCCGCCATGCGCTGAACATGAGCACCCGGCTGGGTGCGATCCTGTCGTTCCCCGGCGTCACGTGGGCCACGAGCACTCTGACTGAGGGAACGCTGTGCTGGACAGACCGCGCATCTTACTATTACTATTCCGTCAGTTCGAGCGGCATCCCATCTGGCACTCGAAGAAAAAGAAACATACTGAGGACTAATGTTCGGAGATCTGCGTGGATTTCTTGGATCAGCGGTGGATCTCCCTCCCTGGCGCGCGGAGCGCGCAAGGGGCGGCGCCGGAGGCGCCGCCAGGAGGGCCAGCGCAGATTCAAGGAAGCGGCGCGGAGCTGCAAATGTTATGTTTATGCGTGTTTTCTTTTCTTCTAGGCACTACGTTCTGGATGGGGCCCCACAAAACTTATCCGGAGGGCAGCTTTGAGATCACCGCCCTGGAGTCCGGCACGCTGTACTTCTGGAGCGAGACTAACTCCACACGCGACGGCGGATTCGAGGCGGCGTATTCGGGCTCTGCAGTGGGCACGATGACGTGGAACGGCCACGCCATGACTACGTACTCGATGCCAGTGACGAGTGGGGGGGCATTTCTCGAAGCACACGAGCGGGCACAAACATACAGTTGGTAGGCAATGTTTAGCGTTTACCTTATTTTTGTTTGGCACCCCTGGCGACGTCTGTGACACGCTAAGCGCTTCGGCGGGACCAGGGCCCAAACTTTGATGTCCTGGGAGGGCGACTTTGTGACACGCTGTGCGCTGGATTTGGGAATGGCACCCGAGCCACTCTGGCACACGCCAAGCGCTCCCCGATCCCTCCCTCCCCGAGCCACTCCTCGCCTTGACAAAGCGGGGTCGACGCCCCTCCCCTCATCTTGGGGGTCCCTCTCCCCAACACACCCTCCCTCGCCCAAGGGAGGGGAGAGGGAGGAGAAGGAGGAGGAAAACGATGAGGAGGCGGAGGAGAAGGAGGAGGAGGAGGAGGAGGAGGAGGAGGAGGAGGAGGAGGAGGAGGGGGAGGAGGGAGGGGGAGAAGGTGCGATGGTAAGGGAGGGTGGGTGGGGACGGGGGGAAACGACTTGGATACACGATCAGTCCAAGATTGCAGAATGGGCCCAGTGCAGATACCCGTCGACTTTGGCACACGCTAAACGATGCCTGTTGCACTGCGCTTAGCGTGTACCTATGTTTTTAAGGTGCACGCGAACATTCGGAGGTCCACGCGGATTTCTTGGATCGGCGCTGGACCCCCCCTCCTTGGCGCGCGGAGCGAGCCAGGGGCGGCGCCAGAGGCGCCGCCACGGGGCTCCAGCGCAGATTCAAGAAATCGGCGGGGACCGTCGACAGGTTATGTTTATACAGTTTTGCTTCCTCCCCCCCAAGACGTCATCGGCATGATTTCTTGGAGGCCTGCGCGGTTTTCTGGGACTGGCGCTTGCCGCCCCTGGCGCGCTAAGCGCGCCAGAGGCGGGGGGGGGGTCGAGCGCCGACCGGAAAAATTCGCGCGGACCTCCGAATACGGTACAGTCGAAACCGATGGTACGGATGGGTCAGCTTCCCAAGGGTGCTCCAAATTTCGTAATATAGAGTGAGGGGGTTACAGCCCTCCCAGACGAGCAGTTTCAGACCCCCCTCAGACCAGCCATGAGCAGGCGGCTGTCTGCCCAGACCCCGCAGAATCCTCCAAGACAGCTCAAATCAGACCCCCTCTCAAAACAGACCACCCCCCTTTTATTGTGAAATCCTGGGTGCCCATGCATCCTTGCCTTTTCGGCCCATGCTTAACCACTCTCGATGGCCAGCCCCTCTCGAAGAGCCTCGACATGGGCGTCCAAGGGGTCTGCATCCTTTTCGCGCATCCTTACTATCAGTTTTGACTGTAGGTTCGCGTCGTGCCGACCAGCGGCAACCCCGCCGCCAGCGTTCAACGTGAAACGCCGCCTGGGACCCATGATCGGTCGATGTTGAACGATCTGACGTTTTTTGAACGGCTGATCGTTCAAGGTCGAACGATCTCCGCGGTGTGAGGAACCAACGCCAGGGTCGACACGACACGAACCTGCCCTAATGATGTTTATGCAGTTGATTGTTTTTGCACTTTTGAAGCAAGTGCACCTACACCACCCTGTTAGCACGCAGCTCCTGGAATGTTCACTTCAGCATCGGCGCTGGTATTTCTGTGGTTGACAGCCGGCCTGATCCGGCATAGTCTCGCTTAATCCATACTAATTCCGCTGAGTTCGGCTCAATTGGGCTCAATTCTGGGCTCGATCTGGCTTGATCTGGCTCAACGGGCCCTCAATCAGACTTCTTAATGTATCGTCCTTGAGAAGACCTCCCAGGAGTTGCCTCCTAACGTCCCCTCACCCATCCGTTCGGTAGCAAATCTTGGGCCCTTGTCTGCCGTCGGAATGTCGTCCTCAGAGTGGATTATAGTGCGCTTGCGTCTGATTGTCGACGGTCACCCGCCAATTCAGCGTCGGCCAGCGTTAGTCAGCGTCGGCTCGCAAGAGCCAACACGATGTCGTGGAAGGTTCCCACGAGTTGCCACAGCGAACAGCCGCCCGTCGTCCGCCAGCCTGCTTCCGAGGGTATTACGTCCAAAGGGAGTATGGCCATACGGATTGCTCGGTCTCCGTATGGACTAAGTCCGTCTGGACTTCGCTTCTCCTGGTACGTTGCGAATTCCATACGGAGCGAGTCCGCTCGGAGTGCTCGGTCTCCGTACGGATTTTTCTCCGTCAGGGCTTACACTTGGCATCTCATTCGCATCTTTCGGACGTGTGCGTTGTTTCTCGGCGAGGACCACCGAAGTGCATGTCGGATCATCTTGCGACATCTACAGAGGACGGAGCGAAAATTGCACGCCGACTGGACGTGCGAGCGATGACGCGCCTTCCGGGTGCCCCGAGTGCCACGGCACGCGCGGGGGCGGCGCCGCCCCCTTGTCCCAGCGCGCCCAGCACGCGGCGCGGTGCGCCGACGCGAGGCTCTTGTCTCAGGCCTGCCAGGTGAGCGACGCAGAGAGGCCTCCCTTCTCGGGCCTCCCCCCTCAGGCCCGGCTCCCTTCTTAGGCCTCCCTTCTCGGGCCTGCCCCCATCCCTAGGCCTCCCCTCTTTAGGCCTCCCATCCGCCGTAGCCTGCCTCCTTAGACCTCCCTCCTTTCGATCCCTGCTTAGGCCTGCCTCCCCTCTTAGGCCTGCCTCCCAGGTCGTCTGCGCCGACACTGGCGCGCAGGCTGCCCGCATAAGCCCGCGCGTCAGCGCCCCCGTCTCGAGTGTGGCGTGCAGCGCTGGCGGCCCACGTGCGCCACGGCGTGAGGTCGCCATGCCATGCCGCGCAAGACCTCTTTCCCTTCGTCGCCCAGGTGGTGTCCGAGAACAAGTGGGGTCGGAGGATCGCGCCACATCGCCGATGCATCGCCGATGCGCGGCTCGGTGTGGAGCCTTGATTGTGTCCACGCTCACGCTGCCCGTGCATCGCCGCCGATGCATCGTCGATGCATCGGGGATGCGACGCAGGGGTCCTCCTCCTTTTTCCTCCTCCCCCTCCGCATCCTCCTCCTCCTCCTCCGCATCCTCCGCCTCCTCCTCCTCCTCGCTCCTCGCTCCTCCTCCTCCGCCTCCTCCTTCCTGTTTCTCCCCCTGCTTCCTGCTCTCTTCCCAGTGCCCCCCGCCCCCGGGCGCCTCCTGCCACAGTGGGCGGGCAGGGCGCACGTGTTTCAGGAGCGACAAAAGGACGTACACGTACATGAATCCACGCTGGTTTCGAGAGTACGCATTGCGCAAATGTTCGTATAACGCGGCCGGTCTCGCGGATCGAGGGGCCGTGTTCATGTACATAGTTGGGCGCGTACGTCCTTCGTGGGCTCCCTAGTGTTTCGCTGCCCCCCACAGGTGGGTCGACCGTGTCCATCGTCAAGGGGACGGCCCAGTTCGTCGGTGGGTTTGCGTGGGTGCCGGTCGCCCCAGCAGTCCCTCCCACCGTCTCTGTCTCTCTCTCTCGCTCTCTCTTGCTCTCTCTCGCTCTCTCTCTCTCGCCCTCGCTCTCCCCCTCTCCTCTTTTGACCCTCCTGTCTACAGGTCTCTCTCTCTCTCTCTTTCTTCGCTATTTATTTGTTTGTTTATCTCTCTCTGTCTATATATATACACATGTTTCCCTCTCCCTCTTTGTATATATACACATAAATATGCTTATATACACAAACATAGGCATATACATATACTTACGTATATACACACACATGTATACATGTTGTTAGACAGCTATAGATAGGTCTGCATAGCTATTTATATACATACGTACATATGTATAGATAGAGATATACATACATCCACATACACGTATTTATATGTGTGCATATCTTCATGTATCGATGGCCGGTTCCCCCAGCGACCCCCCAAAACGCCCAAAGTTCGGATCCGCAGGATCGTTTCACTGAATCCGCAAGCTCGCTTCATTGGCCTTTTTTCTTGTTTCCCAAAAAGCATGAGCTTGCGATCCAGACTGACAAACTCCTCCACTCGGCCCATGCGTCACGGGCACCGCGAGCATTTCGGTTTCGGTCGGTGTCACGAAACGCTGTGTATGTTAGGTATTCCCGATGTGCTAGGTCTGGGAAACAACGAAACCCTATGTGTGCTAGGCTGTGTATGTTAGGTATTCCCGATGTGCTAGGTCTGGGAAACAACGAAACCCTATGTGTGCTAGGCTATCTCTGTTTTTTAGGTCAGGAAGGCTCCAGTGCTCGCCGCGGCCTTCCCCCAGCACCTCTCTCTCTCTCTCGCTCTTTGGCACAGCCAGGGGCGTGCCCTCAGCGAGGTCGCAGACCAGCGGCGGTGATGCAGGCAGCCGTGCGACCCCTCAGCTCTGCGAGCTCGGGGCCCGGGAGGCTATTACTGAGAGCGGCGTCCAGCCGGCCTGGCAGTTGCTGGCGCTTCCCCGTGGTGGGGGCGCGCAGGAGGGCATGCCAGTTCCCCAGACATCTGGCTGCTCCCATTTTTTCGATGCATGGGCCCCGGAGGTCTGGACCACTTCCCTGGGGCTGGCTTTTCACCTTGAGTCGTCGTTTTTTAACGGTCCCGAGGCCCTGCGAGGTCTCCCGGAGGCCGAAATCAGTTCAAATCCGCCCGCTCCATTTTTTTTTGGAGCGTCGGATCTTTGGGTCCTCCTCCGCCTCGAGGCCGCCAGACCAGGTGGGCGCGCCCACCAGGGCGAGGTGGTGCACGCGCGCCGCCGCCGCTGCCGCTCTCGTCGCCTCCATCTCCACTGGGCCTGGCCTGGGGAGGCACCTGCTTCGGCTCCGCGCCGGAAGGCCACGCTGCCTCCGCCTCCACCAGGCCTGGCCCAGAAGGCACCTCCACCAGCCTCTCGTCGGGAGGCAAGGCGATGCTTCGACCTCCACAGGGGCCGGGAAGGAGGGCAGCCAGCAATTCCGCCGCGGCCTCGGGGAAACTGGACCGGGGGCCTCGAGAGGCCGGGGGACTCGGCTCCGCCAGGTGACGACCTGGGAGCTGCGGCACCTCGCGACCCACCCGCCCCAACTTGGAAGGCTCGAGCTGCGCCAGCGCCAACTCGTTACCCGCCGCGACCCCGTGCCTGGCGCGGTTCACCTCGACTGGCGTCGGAGCCGCCTCGATCGCGCCAGGGACCAGCTCGACCTGGGCCCCGTCCTCCACAGCCGGGGCTAAAGGACCGGCTCCACCGCGTATAGGGAAGAGCAGAGCCTTGATGGTGGGGCCGAGTCCGTGGGTGGGTCCGGGAGGAGCCCCTTCCGCCGGAGCCGGAACCGCCCGCGCACCAGGGAGCGGCGTCTGGCGCCCCATCCGGGCGTGAGGGCTGGGGGAGGGAGGCCCGCCCTCTGGCGGGGCCGATGCTGGTCCGGGAGGTGTCACTTCGACCAGGTCCGCGCTCGCGCAGGCGGGCTGCGCAGCAGCTATAGGGCCGGGGGCCCCCGGGGGGCCGCGCCGCCACCAGGCCAGCTGGCGAAGACTGCCAGCTCGATTCCGCCTTGGGGCCTCCTGGCGTGACCGGTGGGGTGCGGCAAGGCCGCTGGCGGCTCGGCCGTCCCCGCCGTCGCCGGAGCCCCAGGGCCTGCAATACGCGATGCTGGCTCCACGAACTCCTCCTCGCCACCTGCCGCGTGCGCTCAGCGCTGCCGCGGACCTGCCGCGCCGTACCACTGCGCCGGGGCCGAGGGCTCTGGCGCGGGCGCTGGCTGCGCGGCGCGGTCCCGCGCCTCGCTGCCGCTGTCGCGAGCGCTGCTCGGGGGGCGCGCGCGACGGTGGCGGCGGCGCCACCTGCCGCCTGGGGGGCGGCTGCAGCCCGCGGCACTCGCTGCCGCGGGCTCTCTCTGCCGCAGGGCGCCCTACTCAGGCCACGGGGCCGTCCCGCCGGATCAGCACACCCCAGGGACCGCCGTGGAGGTGAAGCCCTGCAGGCCCGCGACCTTTAGGGCCGCCCGAATCAAGTCCGCTCGGCCTCCGCCAGCGGCGTCGCTTCCGGTAGCGCTCGTCGGCACTCCCACCGGCGCCTCTTCGGCATGACGCTGCGCCGCCGCTGGAGGCCTCGTTGCTGTGGGGTACTCCGCGGGTGGCCCTTCACGCCTCAGCCTCCGTCCCCTGGCCTCCTCGCCCGAGTCGCTGTCTTAGGAGCACTCGTCCGCCCCCTGCTTAGGCACCGCCGGGGTGGGCGCCATCGGCGCGGGGGGGCCCTCCCGCAGCTTCGCCTGCTGCGGCGGCGTCCCCAGGCCCCCGACGGCATGACTGTTCTCAGAACGTCGACCCCCGGAGGTCTCGACCCATTCCCTGGGACCTGCTTCTAGGGCCCTCCGCCGGCGGGGGGCGCGCCCGGCCGCGCCAGGGGCTCTGACGAGCGCGGTCCACCGCGCGGGGCCCGCCGCGAGGCTTGCCGCTGCCGCGGCGCCCTCTGCGGCACGACGGCCCAGCTGCCTCTTGGCCTGAGGCGGCCCAGGCCCCTGGCGCCGGCGCCACGGCGGCGCCAGTCGGGATGGATGGGCACTGCGAGCCAGCAGTGCCCGTGTGTCGTTGAAGGTAAGTTTTTATGGATTCCCAGATCCCAGCCTGGCTTAGCCGCCTTCCTACTTCAAGAGTCGAGTGGGCTTCCTTCCTCGTCAGGGGGCGGGCGGAAACCGAATCTGCTTCAACACCTCCCTACTTCATGGTTCTGCCCACTTCTTCCGACCGACGTTTAGGCCGGGCCAGGGGGGAGCGGCGGCAGCGCCGCCCCAGCTCCTCTGGGGCACGCCGTGCCCTGCCCCTGCCGCGCCCCGGATCGCCGCGCTTCCCCGTGAAGCGCCCTGGCGCTTCGCGTGCGCACCTGGGACGGGGCCTTGAGCCACAATGGTTGCGGGGGTTAGGCGATCGCAAACATGTATCAAGGGGGCGTGGGTAAGCGACAGGTCCCGCTTCCAAGGGGAACTCGCGGATCTCCGCCGCCGAACGAGGCGGCACCGGCCGCACTTTGGGGAGGGCACCTCCCCCGATCCATGGGTTGGGCAACCGCGCGCCAAATCCATGGATCGCTAATCCATGTTTGCACGCCCCCGAGGGGGGCTGGGTATGGAAAACAGCATACACACCGGTTCGCTGCTTACCAGACCTAAAAGCCCCCAAAGCTATTCATCAGCGTTTCGGGGCACCGAGGGCTCGCGCCTGGAACATGTGCCCCTATCCCCTACCTCCTCCTCCTCCTCCTCCTCCTCCTCCTCCTCCTCCTCCTCCTCCTCTTACCCTCCTTCCTCGCTCCTCCTCAGAGGAACTGTTGTGAGAAGAAGGCAAGTCATGACAAACCGTCTGATGCTAACTTTGAAATTCACTGTAGGACGTTGAGAGCGAGGATTACGCGGAAGAGGGGGATGGTGAGGCGGAGGAGGAGGAGGAGGAGGAGGAAAAACAATTACACATGCTCGAATCCCTCCCCAAGCTCTTGAGAATGAGGAGAAAGAGGAAGATGAGGAGGATGAGGAGATGAAGATGAGGAGATGAGGAGGAAGAGGAGGATGAGGAAGAGGAGCATGAGGATGCGGAGGGTGAGGATGATGCACCAATCACAAGGGATGATGACGAGGAAGATGAGGATGAGGGGAGGAGGAGGAGGAGGAGGAGGAGAGGAGGAGGAGGAGGAGTCGGACGAGGAGGAGAGGAGTCGGACGGGAGAGGAGGAGGAGGAGGAGGAGGAGGAGGAGGAGTGATGGGGGCGGAAGGAGGACGAGGAGGAGGAGGAGGAGGAGGAGGTGGAGGAAGTAGGACGAGAAGGATGAGGACGAGGAGCCGGATGAGGAGGAGGGAGGACGACGACAGTGATGTGCCAGATCAAAGCTCTGATGGGGGTCGCCAGGGGGACGATGGTCGGATGTATACCCGTCTGCGAGGCCTGGGTGCCCGGCGGGTCGGGGGTCCCAGGGGTGCCCCAGATGCAGCTCGGGGCTCTCGGGGCGCTTCCGGGGCGCTGGAAAAGCACTCCCAGACGCGCGTGGTTCCTTCCAGGAGGCCCATCACGAGCCCGAGGTGCTCCACGAAGGCTTCCAGATGACCCCAAACGCCCCCCCCCCCCTCCCCGACGGCGCCAGAGGGTGCCGAGACGGCCCTCAAGGGGAGCCCCCCCAAGAGGGAACGATCATGTGTTCCCCTTCGGTTTTGGATTTTTTTGGGGGGGGAGTCCACCTTGTTGGCTTGCCGACGCTCCATTCCAGCCCAAGAAGCACCAATGCCCGCTTCAAGACGCTTTCAGAGGCTCCCCCCAGGGGTGCCCAGAGCACCCAAGAGGCCCCAAAGCCGCTCCAGGACACCTCCAGTATAGCACAACAAGGCGCCGAGTCGTTAGGAGTCCGTCGAGCGGCCGCGCCTGCGCCGCTGCAGCGGGACTGGACATGACAGGGATGGTGAGCGCTGTAAAAGTCTACGTGGGGCTAACGGTTAGCGGTCCCCGACGCGGTGTGCTGGAAGGCCACCACGCGGGGGCGCGGCTCCCCCGGTGACCGACGCTCGGGCTGGGCGAAAGGGGGGGATTGGGAAAGGGGGGGTTACGAAATTTGCTGCATGCAGCTGGTTTCGACCTCACCGAGGGGCCCATTCCTCGACACATAGCCGCCTCCAGCGCCGGGAGGCGCCGGGAAAATCAGCTACGTGAGCTGATTCTCAAACCCCCCCTTTGCTATCCCCCCCTTTCGCCCGACCCGAGACGCGGGGGTGCTCGGTTTCTGTGTCCCGTCTGCCCTCCTTTGCCCTCCGTGCGGGTGCCGCTGCGTGCGTCTGGCTCCAGTGCTGGCCGGCGCCGCGCACGGTGCGCATTGACGGGCCGGAAGAGGGAGGCGCGCGCCGGCCACGCGCGCCGCCGGGGCGTCTGCCCGCACCACTGGATGGTCCGCCCGGAAGAGCCACGTCAAGGGTTCCCAGGAGCTACGTAGGATCACACTGAGACTATGCATCATTTGTCAAGGGCATAAAAAACGCCCCTACCCTGGTTCACGAGGCGTTGTGCGCTGAAACTCCTGTGGGTTGACAGGGTACTCCCTGCGGGATGTGCCGCGTCCTGGCGGCTCTAGGCTCTGGGGGTTCCCAGGAGGTTTACAGACCACGCACTTGTAACCCAGGGTAGGGTCGTTGTTTCATCCATCAAATTTGCATGCGGTCATCTAGATCACCCGACAACAAAAACAAGGGCCCATGGATGAGTTCTGCGCAGCGCGCCTCAAGGCGCCCCGGGAGACCTGCAAGGGTTCTCGTCTTGGCCTTCCTCCCCCTGCCTCTCATCCTCGCCAGCGTGCTCATCATTACTTTCGCCCCGAGCTCTATCTCTCGTCATTCAGCGGGGAAAAAACACAGAGACACAAATCGTCGACTCCCAGGAAAATATGTGAAAATATGGGAAGTGGGGGGGATGACTGAAACCCTAAACATATGGGAAAAGATGGTGAATCCTGTTAGTTGTGTCTATGTATGTGTGTGTCCCAGGGCCCCTTCAGCCATCCGTCTTGTCCTTGCCGCCGGCCCCCTCCTCTCCTCGTCCTCCTCCTCCTCGCCATCGTTCTCATCATCATCTTCGCCCCCAGCGCTATCTCTTGTCGTCCGTCTTATATCCTTGCCGCCGTCCCCCTCTCCTCTCCTCGTCCTCCTCGTCTTCCGTCGCCTTCCCGTCCTCTTCGCAGCCGCCCTCCTAGTCGTCCTCCTCGCAGTGCCGCGTGCGCCCCTCGTCCCCCTTCCCCCCGCCGTCGTCGTCCTCGTCCACCTCGTCCCCCTTCCCCTCGCCTTCCTTCCCCTCGCCTTCCTCCTCCTCCTCCTCCGCCTCCTCCTCCCCCTCTTCCTCGTCCCCTCGTTCTTGTCGTCGTGGGGGGGGGCGTCCAGCGGCCGGCTTTCCCCCGGCGAGTCTCGAGGCCACAGCCACGGAGGATCAGAGCAGCGCCCGTTGCGACAAGAGCACGAGCGCCGTCAGGTCGGTGTCGGTGTGGGCCGAGGTTTGGAGGGGCCCGTCGGGTGTACGTGACGATTTTTTATCGTCGCGTGTGAACGTCCGGGTCGGGGCTTCGGCGCCGGCCCTTCGGGCATCACCAACACGATCCAGAACGTTTATCCGCCTTGTTTCTCCCCTCCGCCCCCGCCCCTTCGGGCTTCGGTTTTCGAGGCGGTGGCCAACCGGGCCATCGCAACGCATGGGCCCCATGGTCGAAATGAGAGGAAACGCTGGTACCAGGCACCGCCATCAGACAGAAGCAACCCCGACGCCTGTCGCCCAGTATCCCTACAACTGTACCTGTCTAGGTCATCGTGCCGGGAAAATGTTGCACCCTGAGAGTGACGACGACGACGCTGTCGCTTTGGAGTTCTTTTTGGGGTTCCCTTGGGCGCCTCTCGGGCTCTCCTGGGGCCGGGATTGGCTCGGTGGGCCTCCTGACTGCCCCGCCCGGCGGTGCTGGCGCTGCTCCCGCGGCGAGGCTTGCCCGGGGTGCCGAGCAGCTGGAGGGGGCGCGTAAGGGGAGGGGGCGAAGAACGTGGGTGCAGAACAGGGTCCTCCAGGGCCCCTACAGAGGGGCCCTTCAGGGCCCCAGGGAGAGCCTGCACGGCCCGAAGAGGGCCCCCCCCCCTTATCACCGCCCTCCCGTGCGCTCGCGCGCGGAACGCTCCGAGAAGGCCGCGGTGCCCGAGACCCCCCTCTACGGCCGCCGCATCTCAGAGCAGAGATCCTCGAGGCATCCTCTCCGGAATCTGTCCTCGCCCTGGCCTCGTCTTTCGGCACGGTGCTCCGGGCCCTGCGGGAGGGCCCGCCTCGGCCGCCGCTGCGCCGCCGTCGGCAAAAGCGCCGGCTCGCCGTGCTGCTGCTCGCCGTGCTGCCGCCGGCCAGTGCCGCTCGCCGTGCTGCCGCTCCTTCGGCTCGGCCGCCCTCGCGCGGGAGGCCCCCGTCGCAGTGCACGGCCGCAGTGGCGGGTGCAGGCGGCGGCTTCTCGCCCGCCGCCCGGTGGGGCCCGCCGGGCTCCTGCAGTGTGCGAGGCTGCTTCTGCTCCCGAGTGGTTTCGAGGCTGGACAGAACCCCCAACAGTGACACGTCGATTAGTGAATTGTCCGTTTTCGGTTCTCGAGAGGGCGCCGTGGCCGTTATTTTCCAGGTTTGCGCCCTCCAGGTTTAGGCCTCAGGTCGTTTTCACTAAACCACGTTTTACTAAAGGGGGGTCTGTCCATCCCTGAGAGGCTGCTTCTGCTCCCGAGTGGTTCTTTGCCTCCTCGCTCTTTTCCGCGCCTTCCGTGTTCTCACGGCTCTCCCCACGATCGGGCGAAGAGAACTACGTATGCACATGCACCGATCTTGGCAAGGCCCATCCTTGACCCAGGATCGGTGCATATGCCTTCCTGGCCAGGGTAGGAGGGCGTATGCACCGATCCTGGGCTCAGGGTGGGCCTGGCCAGAATCGGTGTATGTGCATAGTTCTCTTTCCTCTGTCGCTCTTTTCCGCGTCTTCCGTGTTCTCACGGCTCTCCCCACGAGTCATGAAACTCGTTTTCGCTTCGAGAAGCCCCGCCAGCCCATTCAGAAACCCTGCCCAGGAGAGCTGACGGGGAGCGGAAAGCAGAGACGCACACAGTGAAACAGAGCGGTCAAAGAGAGGAGGGGGATGAACGTGTTGAGCCATGTTGGAGGCTATCTTGGAGCATCGGAGGCCGTCTTGGAGCTACGGGGCTTTTGGGGGGCGTCTTGGGGTCCTCTTGGGGCTCCTTTGGGGCATCTAGGGGCTGGAGCTCTTTGGGGGTCTGGGGGTCCTCTTGGGGCTCTTCTGGGGCGTCTTGGGGCCCTCTTGGGGCCCCTCTTGGGGCCCTCTTGGGGCTCGCTTGAGGTTCTCCTGGGAGCTTTGGAACTTCGGAGGGCCTCTTGGGGCTGTCGTGGAGGGTGTCGGTGAAAAGAGAAAGGGTCCTGACGTTTGGTCCCCCCTCTCGGGCCATCAAAATAGCCTCTTGGGGCGCCTCTGAGGCCCTCTGGGGGCGATCTTGGACTCTCTTGGGGCCGTCGGGGCCTCTTGGGCCCTTCTTGGAGCTCTCTTGGGCCATCTTGGGTCCATCTTGAGACCTCAAGCGCATCGGAAGCGAGAAGGCGAGAAGGCCAACATTTTTTGTCATACCATGGTTTTTGAAGGACGTTGGCTTCTCGGGGAGGTCCTGAGGGGTCTTCAAAAGCACTTGGATCCGTCATGTGGCCTTCTTGGGGCCTCTTGGAGGCATGTTGCTAGCTATCTTGAGCCATGTTGGGTTATCTTGAGCGATCTTGGAGGCCATCTTGGGCTCTGTGAGACCCTCTTGGAGCCATCTTGGGCTAAAAAGGACCCTCTGACCGCTCGCGAGCCCCCCCGGCCAGGTCAAGGGGAGGGGGTAGGGGGAGGGGTCAAGACACCCCCTAGATAGCAAACCGTCTAGCGCACTCCCACCCGCCCTCCCAATTCAGAAGTAGCACCCGAGCCTGAGCATGTTCAGCGGCCATCTTTGGATGAGCAGCTACTGGGAACCAAAACCGACCCCATGTGCGCGACGCTGGGGCGAGGTGCGCCACGCGTGCCAGGCGCGCTACGCGCGCCAGGCACTCCAGGGGCCCGAGCGTGCCAGGCACGCCTGGTGCACCAGATGCGCTACGTGCTCCGCGTGCGCCAGGTGTGCCGCATACTGCAGCCGCGAAAGGTGCGTCACGTTCGGGGCACGTGCAGAGTGTGTCGCGCCTGCGAACGTGACAGCACACATCGGGAAACATGTCGGCCCCCACCATCCTTGTCGACAATTACTCCGACGGAAGAACCCCACATAAGAATCCTCTGGGCGAATCTGGAAAAAGCCATCACCGTCGTCCTCGTGGTTGGTGAGGCGTCCTGGCTGTCTCTTCTGCGTATATTTCCTCTCGCCTTGGCGCGGGCCCCCCTTCCACTCCTTACGTTGTCCCCATCCTCGCCCCCCTGTTTGTTCCGCGCCCCGCCACCTCCTCCCCTTCCTGTTGCATGAGCGCGCATGTCGATGTTCCTCGGCGCCGTCGCCGCCACGGCCAGCACAGGCGCGTTCTCTACTGGTCACGTCGCGCAGCCGTTGGGACAACCCCGCGGGCCAGGCTGTCGGGACAACCCCGCGAGCCGTTGGCGCGCAAGACCAAGCCGTTGGGACAACCCCGCGGGCTTCGAGCGAGGCGCAGCCGCGCTCAGGCGGAAGGCAGCACGAAGCCCAGCTCTGCCGCGAGCTGCTTCGCCTCCGCCCTGGACAAAACCGCTCTCTTGTCGAACTCCAGGAGCGCCTTCCGCAGGGACGCCGGCGGCCCGCACTCCAGGAACTCTCGCGGCGGCGGCCGCAGGATCAGCATGTTCCGCATGCACGTGGCGCGGGAGAACATGACGTAGAGGTGCAGCCACCACTGCTCGTCCGACATGCCCGTGCGGCCAGCGTCCTCGTCTCTCGCGCAGTCGATGGTGACGCCCTTGCGCAGCGTCTGGCCCTGCGACAGCGTGGAGGTCAGGTAGGACGCGTGCGTCAGGGTGAACCCCGAGCGGCGCACGCTGTGCGCCCCCGAGCTCTGCCATGTGAACTCCCTTTCGCTGGGCCTGAACATCAGCAAGCTCCGCGCCCGCGCCTCGGCCTGGCCGTCGTCGTCGGCGCCTTCGGCGCCCTGTCGCAGCACCTCGGCGACCTCCTGGTAGATCGGAGACTCCTTGAAGCCGTGCACCTGCAGCCAGATTCCCTGCGGTAGGAAGCGGGGGCGAAAGAGCTGGCCTGCCGAGCACTCCTCGTAGCGCTGCTCGTCCTCGTGGTGGAACTCGAAGGACACGATGGTGGCCCGCTGCTCCTGCACGAGCCCCAACTTCTTCTTCAGCTCCTCCTGCGCTGCCGTGAACCGCACCTCCATGCCGACGTGGGCCGGCAAAACGCCGTGGATGTCCCCCGTCTTGTGCATGTTCGGGACGTTCAGGAGGCGCCGACCCGCGTCGGGCTCGCCCTGAATCGCGCCGCACTCGTCAACGGCCTGCAGGAAAACAAGGGGCACGCCCAGACGCCGAGCGTCGCGACGAGCGCGCGTGTTGATCCACCTCGCCAGCGTCTCCCAGTATATGCCCATGCCGTAGCCGAGCCGAACGTTCTCTTGCTGGTGCCGAGGGCCCAGGACGCCCTGGTTGTCCGTGGCCAACGTCTTCTCCCAGGCGGACCAGACCTCAGGTGGGAAGGGCTTGCCCTCGCGCGTGCAGCCCAGGAACGTGATCAGAGGGTCCCCGGGCTCGAAGCGCTTCGTGCCCTTCAGCTCGAAGACGCAGGGGATCTGAGAGAAGACCTTGATGGCGTGCTGGATCTCCACCGTCGGCGGGTCCGCGTACCTGTGCGACTCGTCGTCGTCCAGGCGCTCGCTCACGTCCGTCAGGAGGCCAATGCTGCCGGTGGGCTTCAGCTGCAGGAAATCGCCGAGGTGCAACACGATGGGCACGCGCCCGAAGTGGTGGTGTGGCCGCTGGTAGTTCGACTCCTGCACGTCGTGCGTGTCACTGCGTCCGTGGCAGGCGCGAAGGTCCAGCGCGTTGTACAGCACGGCTGCCACCATGCTTATCTCCTCGATGGCAAGAGCGCGGACGTGCTCCCACAACCACTTCAGCCTCTTCTGCATGCCCCACGGCCGCAGCTTCGCGTTGGTGTACTGAAGAAATCGCATGGCACAGGCATTGCGCAACGCTCTGGCTTTGACAGTCTCGGTGGAGATGTTCTTCGCCTGCGCGTTCGAGAAAGCCACGACCATCATGCTGGCCCTGTCCGGCGCCGGCGAGGGCCACACGTATTCCACCACTGGGAAGACGATCTTCTGCACGACGTGCGTCTTCCCCGAGCCGCCCTGGCCCAGCAGGAGCAAGTGCGTCACCTTTCTCTCGCTCCAGGGTTTCTTCTGCACGTCGTCCTCCCAGGCTTCGTCGCAGGCCTTGGCGAACTTGGCGACGAAGAGCGTCTGGTCCTGCGTGAGTCTCTGGTCCCAGGCGAATTCGGAACTCAAAGTTGCGAGGATGTCCCCGGGGCATTCACTTCACTTCACTTCACTTCAGGGCATTTCGGAACTCAAAGTTGCGAGGATGTCTCAAGCGAAAGCGGCCGGGCCACCATGGGGCACGGCACTTCCGAGATCAGAGTTGCGAGGATATCACAAGCGAAAGCTGCCTGAACACCTCACCCCAGGGCGTGTCGGAACCCAGAGTCCGAACACGAAAATTGAAAAAAAAAGGCATGGATACGTGCTTCAGCACGACCCAGAGGAAGCGCACGGGAGTGCGTCCCAGTGGATACGTGCCAGAGCACGACCCAGAGGAAGCGCACGGGAGTGCGTCCCAGTGGATACGTGCCAAAACACGACCCAGAGGAACCGCGCAGAGTGCGTCCCAGTGGATACGTGCCGGAACACGACCCAGAGGAAGCGCACAGGAGTGCGTCCCAGTGGATACGTGCGGGGGCACGACCCAGAGGAAGCGCACAGGGGTGCGTCCCAGTGGATACGTGCCGAACACGACCCAGAGGAAGCGCACGGGAGTGCGTCCCAGTGGATACGTGCCAAAACACGACCCAGAGGAAGCGCACAGAGTGCGTCCCAGTGGATACGTGCCGGAACACGACCCAGAGGAAGCGCACAGGAGTGCGTCCCAGTGGATACGTGCGGGGGCACGACCCAGAGGAAGCGCACGGGAGTGCGTCCCAGTGGATACGTGCCGGGGCACGACCCAGAGGAAGCGCACGGGAGTGCGTCCCAGTGGATACGTGCCGGAGCACGACCCAGAGGAAGTGCACAGGGGTGCGTCCCAGTGGATACGTGCCAGGGGCACGACCCAGAGGAAGCGCACAAGGGTACGTATCCCAGTGGATACGTGCGGGGGCACGACCCAGAGGAAGCGCACAGGGGTGCGTCCCAGTGGATGCGTGCCGGGAATAGCGTTCTGGGAACACGACGAACACGAAGTGGCCTACAGTTGGCTCCTCGTAATTCACTCAGAGACGAGGCTCCCGCCTGAGACTTCCTCCAAATTCAGGCCTGAGGAGCCCAAAAACTTCCTTGTTGCGTCCAAAATGTGGCCTGGGAACTGCGTTCTGGCAGCGCGAGAACCCAACATTGACGACAGTTACAGGTTTTGGATGACCCGCTCGGATTACCAACATGATCTGCGGGCCCCATAGGGAGGGGGCTCCCGCCTGAGACTTCTTCACAATTCACTCAAAGACGAGGCTCCCGCCAGAGACTTCCTCCAAATTCAGGCTTGACGAGCCCAAAAGTGACGACAGTTACAGGGTTCCGATGACCCGTTCGGATTACCAACATGATCTGCGGGCCACATAGGGAGGGGGCTCCCGCCTGAGACTTCCTCACAATTCACTCAGAGACGAGGCTCCCGCCTGAGACTTCCTCCGAATTCAGGCTTGACGAGCCCAAAAGTGACGACAGTTATAGGTTTCCGATGACCCGCTCGGATTACCAACATGATCTGCGGGCCCCATAGGGAGAGAGCTCCCGCCTGAACCTTCCTCAGAATTCACTCACAGACGAGGCTCCCGCTTGAGACTTCCTGCAAATT
>CAUYUJ010021004.1:467102-473017 GCA_963575745.1 Prorocentrum cordatum | reverse complement strand
TCCACCGAAGGCGCCAGTGGCAGGGTTCGCATGGCGGCCTCGGGCCATTTCGGCACACCCCTCACGAGGATCGTGGCCCCATAGGGAGCTCCACCGAAGGCGCCAGTGGCAGGGTTCGCATGGCGGCATCGGGCCATTTCGGCACACCCCTCACGAGGATCGTGGCCCCATAGGGAGCTCCACCGAAGGCGCCAGTGGCAGGGTTCGCATGGCGGCCTCGGGCCATTTCGGCACACCCCTCACGAAGATCGTGGCCCCATACGGAGCTCCACCGAAGGCGCCAGTGGCAGGGTTCGCATGGCGGCTCGGGCCATTTCGGCACACCCCTCACGAGGATCGTGGCCCCATAGGGAGCTCCACCGAAGGCCCAGTGGCTGCGTTCGCATGGCGGCCCCGCCCCATTCTGGCGCACCCCTCACACGGTTCGTGGCCCCATAGGGAGCTCCACCGAAGGCCCCAGTGGCTGCGTTCGCATGGCGGCCTCGGGCCATTTCGGCGCACCCCTCACGAGGATCGTGGCCACATAGGGAGCTCCACCGAAGGCCCCCAATGGCAGGGTTCGCATGGCGGCCTCGGGCCATTTCGGCACACCCCTCACGAGGATCGTGGCCCCATAGGGAGCTCCACCGAAGGCGCCAGTGGCAGGGTTCGCATGGCGGTCTCGGGCCTTTTCGGCACACCCCTCACGAGGATCGTGGCCCCATAGGGAGCTACACCGAAGGCGCCAGTGGCAGGGTTCGCATGGCGGCCTCGGGCCATTTCGGCACACCCCTCACGAGGATCGTGGCCCCATAGGGAGCTCCACCGAAGGCCCCAGTGGCAGCGTTCGCATGGCGGCCTCGGGCCATTTCGGCGCACCCCTCACGAGGATCGTGGCCCCATAGGGAGCTCCACCGAAGGCCCCAGTGGCAGCGTTCGCATGGCGGCCTCGGGCCATTTCGGCGCACCCCTCGCGAGGATCGTGGCCGCATAGGGAGCTCCACCGAAGGCCCCAGTGAGTGGCAGCGTTCGCATGGCGGCCTCACGCGGGCGCCCCGTCGCAGCCCCATCGGGCGCTCCGTCGCAGCCCCGTAGGCGTCCGTCTACGCCCCGTGCGTTGCATTGCTTGGCACTTGGTTGCATTGTGTTGCTCTGCTTTGCACCGCCTTGAACTATTCTGCACTGGTTTGCAGTGCATCGCCTCGCACTGGCTTGCACCGCTACGCAGTGCCCGCACTGCTGCGAACCCCTCCCCCATTGCTTGCACTGGTTTGTAATGATCTGCCCTACTTTGCGTCACTTCGCGTTCAGTTGCATCTGTTTTCTTGACTCACTTCGCATGCTCGTGTCTGAGATCTGCGTGCATCCTTGCAAATCTACTTGTGAAAGCCAGTATGCCAAGAGCATTTCGATGTAACGAACTTCTAAATCGCGTTGCGTCGGCCAGATCAACCCAGCTGCTTAGAACCTCTTCCGTGCTACCTTCGCGGCTCCCTGTTGTTTGGACGGCGGGGCTCAGAATATCGAAGCAGAGAGTAGGCTAGCAAAACGAGGACATGAGGAGGAGATGGAGGAGGAGTTTGAGGAAGAGGAGGAGCATGAGGATGTAATTAAATTACTGCTGCCGCAGCATACGTCCTACGCAACGCCCAGCCCGTCGATCTACCCGACGCCGTACCCGACGCCTTACCCGACGGCCGACCCGACGCCGTACCCGACTCCCTACCCGACCCTCTACCCAACGGCCGACCCGACGCCGGACCCGACGGCCTTCCCGACACCAGTGCCAACGGCCGACCCGACGCTGGACCCGACGGCCTTCCCGACACCGTTCCCAACGGCTGAACCAACGGCCGACCCGACGGCCTTCCCGACGCCGTTCCCAACGTCCGACCCGACGCCGGACCCGACGGCCTTTCCGACGACCTTCCCGACGCCGTACCCGACGGCCTTCCCGACTACGTACCCGACGGCGTTTCCGACGGCCTTCCCAACGCCGTACCCGACGGCTTTCCCGACTACGTACCCGACGGCGTTCCCGACGGCCTTCCCAACGCCGTACCCGACGGCTTTTCCGACGCCGTACCCGACGGCGCTCCCGACGGCCGCAGCCGGAGCTAGCGGTGTGGCCGCAGCCGGAGCTAGCGGTGTGGCTGCAGCCGGAGCTGGCGGTGTGGCTGCAGCCGGAGCTGGCGCTGTGGCTGCCACTGGCGATCCCCATCTGCAGAACGTTCACGGTGAGCGGTTCTCTCGTCGGCGAGAGAAGCATATCCGTGTCCGCGGCTTCGCGGGCGGGGCCGTCGGGCCACACGGCCCCGCGGATTCGTGGCGTGGTGTTGTGCATGCCCAGCTCGGAGCGTATCCGTGCGACCGCGTATCTTCAGAGCCCCGAATCATCAGGGGTAACTCGGGTCAGGGATAACTCGGGTTCGTTTTTCGGGATTCCAAACCCGAGTTACCCCGGACCCGAGTTACCCCGGATAACTCGGGCGTCCAGAGCCCCGAATCATCAGGGGTAACTCGGGTCAGGGCTAACTCGGGTTCCTTTTCCGGGAATCCAAACCCGAGTTACCCCGGACCCGAGAAACCCCGGATAACTCGGGCGCCCAATATCTGCGGGGTCGCGCCCCAGGATCGACCGCGAGGGCGCGGGTACGGATGTGCTCGCCGCTCGTGAGGTTCGACCTGATGAAGCCCGGCAAGCACGTGTTGATCAACATCCCGAAGGGGGCGCTCGCGGAAGCGGCACTGCTGCGCGCGCAGGCGGACGCGCGCCGCATGGGTCGCTCGTGCGAGGACATGTACTTCGTCGCCATCAACGTGACAGGACAATGGGCAGAGGCAAAGCAAGGTGGAGGGTACCGCCACGTCATATCGAACGATGCAGGCAAGTCTCCAGAATGGGTCACATTCCAGAAGGTCGACCTGAAGATCGTTCAAGGACGCACGATGAGTGGCATCCCTTACCTGAACATGTACGTGAGGCATTTAGGGCGGGCAGGGTCTGCAATCGGGGGCCTGCTAGGAGAGGATGACCATCAAGACGCAGCGACTCCGTCAGCGGGTTGTGTCCGACACGTGGATCTAGCTAGCGAATCTGTAGAAGTGAGTCTCAGAGGTCCTTCCGCGCGCTCGATCGCGATAGCAGGCTTCGAGTAGCACTATCGAAGAGCGGTTAAGTATTTCCTGACACCACAATATCCCTTCACTGTTGTTGCGTCGGATATTCCGTACTTTGCACAATTGCACCATCATGCAGTCGACAGTGGCACATTCATTCCATAGTATGGTGTCATTGATGTTGTGGTGTCCCATGGCATGCTTGAGCCGAACCCGTTGCTACAGTCGGCGATGCCGTTGATTGTTTCCCGCTACACTTGTGCGAACTTTTGCGGCTGACGCGTCCGACGCGCCTTGAAGATGGTGTTCTGGACCTCGCACTCGTATTCATAGAAATACTCATGCGGGTTATACTCGAGCGTGGAACGACGTTATGTTGTCGAGGAAAAGCCTTTGGACATGATGATGGCGCCAAGGCGTGTGAAAAGATCGTAGGCGGCAAGGTTGGGGACAAGATCCACGACACCATAATGGGTTGCGCCTTCCGTCTCTCCTTCAATGGTCCGTCTGTTATGTCGAAGTCTTCTGCGAATTGGCGATTTGTGATCCTAAATTCGAGGATCAAGCATCAGGGTTCATTTCGGGCTGTAGTGACCGTCTTACATATAATCCTGTATGATAGGCCCAGCAAGAGACCGAAAAACAGACACGGCCGAGTGAGACCCAGAGTGGGGAACATGTACGCGCACCTCCCATCTGTCCCAGTCGAACAACCAGACGATTTCATGATTGATCATGGAGCTCGGCCATCGGTCAGCGATGCTTCCACTGTTCGATCACAGTTTCGTGCGCGGGGCTGTCCCACCCACACCTCCGTTGCCCCCCCCCGGATATCCATATCCTTCCGTTAGGCTGCCCGCGTGTTTTCTGCTCCCCCGCCGGGCCCGCCCGCGAGAGCCCATCCGCCCGATTTTCCCGTCAGAGTCCCCCCCGCTCGCGTGTTTGAAAGCTTGCCTTGCGATTGCCCCGAAGCGCTTCTCGCTGGTGCAGTGTACCCCTGCATCGCCGCCGACGGAGAAGTTTGAAAGCTTGACCGCCCGCTTCATGCTCCACCCACCTGGCTGGCTCGTCCGTTGGTGCACGCCCGCCCCATGCCCACTCACTCGGCTGAGGGCGCACCCGCCCGCCCGCCAGGCTCGTTCGCCAGGGTCCGCCCGCCCCGCCCGTCGGAGTCTGCCCGCCCACCTGCTTGTTTGACAGTGCGCCCGTACGCCCTCGTGTCCTGACAGTTCGATCCGCCCGTTCGGGTTTGCCCGCGCTCCAGTCCTCCAAGCCGACGGACTTTTGCAGGGCCCGCCCGCCTGACCCACCCGCAAGGGCCAGCCCGCTCGTTTGCGGCAAAGTCTGCCCGCTTGTTTCAATACGCCGTCCGCCCGTTCGTTTTTTTTTTTTTAAGTTTGCCCGCCCGCTTTGACGACCCCCTGCCTGACCCACCCGCCAGGTTACGCCCGCCCGAACCGCCCGCCAGAGCCCGCCCTCGTACCTGCTTGAAAACGCGGCCGCCTGCTTTAATGCCCCGTCCGACTGACCCGCTCGTCAGTGTCTCCCCATCCGACCCGCCCGTTAGTGTCTGCCCTGCCGACCCGCCTGTTAAGGTCGGCCTACTTGACCCGCCCACGAGCAGCTCTCCTGCTCGACTCGCCCGTTCAGGCCCGCCCGCCCGATCCGCGCGTCAAGGTCCGCCCGCCCAACTTGCTCGTCAGGGTCCGCCCACTGCGTGCGTGCATAGTTGCCCTCCCGCTTTAATGTCCCGCCCGACCCGTCCAGTCATTTTGATGGTATTGTTGTGTGGGTTGATGGTGGGGCTGTGTTTGGAGGGTGGTGTTGGTGGGTGGTGCTGGTGTGTGGTCGTGTGCTCTGTTGGTCATGGTGGGTTGTGGTGGGTGGTCGCGGTGGCTGCAGGTGGTTGTGTTGGATGTGGTGGTTGTGTTGGAGGTGTTGGTGTTTGCCTTGCTGGTGACGGTGTAGGTGGGTGGTGGCCGTGTGGGGTGTTTGTAGTTGTGTTGTGTTTGTAGTTGTGTTTGTGGCGGGCCTAATTAATTAGGGCGTAGGGTCTCGAGAGTCGAGTGCTCGGTTTAAAGTTTAGATTACGGAGGGTCTTGAGTGTTGCGTGTAGGGTGTAGGGTTTGGGGGAAGCGTGTAGGGTATCCAGCTGCTTGCGGCGAGTCCCGCCGCCATGCCAGCGCAGCATTTCGTTTGGTGACGTTTCGAGCACGGCCGCAACATGTATACCTTTCGTTTCTATCCAGCTTCCTGCGGCAAAACCTACCACAGCGCCTGTGCAACAGTGTCGCAGGGAGGAGTTTAACGCTTCGCACATCGGAAAGAGCGCGTTCTGTGGTCTCCTGGAGGGGGCGGGGTGGGCACCCCTCCCCCCCCCCCGTGACGGAGGGGGGGGCGGGGGTTCGACCCACCCTCTCATATTTTTCCTCTCTCCCTCTCCTCGGCTGGCGGCGGCGGCGGCGGGGACGACGATTTCCTTTTCTGGGCCGGCGCCGACGCCTGCGGCGGCGGGCGGCGGCGGCGGCGGGGAGCGTCAACAAGGACGACGGTGCTGGTGGTGGTGGTGGTGGGTTGTGGTGGTGCCGGTGGCGGTGGTGGTGGTGGCGGTGGTGGTGGTTGTGGTGGTGGTGGTGGTGTGGTGGTTTGTTGTGGTGGGGGTGGTTGTGGTGGTTGTGGTGTGGTGGTAGTGGTGTGGTGGTAGTGGTGGTGGTGGTGTGGCGGTGATGTGGTGGTGGTTTGTGGTGGTGGTGGTGATGGGTTGTGGTGGTGGCGGTGGTTTGTGGAGGTGGTGCTGGTGATGGTGGTGGTGGTGG
>CAUYUJ010021004.1:442102-462102 GCA_963575745.1 Prorocentrum cordatum | reverse complement strand
ATATATATATATATACATGTTAAATTGTACAAGAAATGGGATTGCGATGGCGCCGTAAAGGCGTAATTTTCGTTATTTGCTAATACCCGTATGGTCCCAACACGTTGCCAGAGCTCTGAAAATTTGTTTTGTTTCTCCCAAAAGCATCTTGTGATTTCGGGCTTGGTTGCGGCAGTATTGTGTAACCATCTTCCCAACTACATTGCCTGCTGTATAGTTTTGAGTGGCTTTGAAGAGGAATCGTAAACCATCCCATCACTGTTGATTTGCATCACCTTCGTTTTGTCCCAGTTCAAAACCAAGACCATATTGATTCCCCATTTCTATTGTCAAATCCAGCAGCGCTTTGAGCTTAAATTTGTTGGCAATTACATATAGTGTGTCGTCGGCATACCATATATCATTGCAAACAACATAATCTGGCTCTTGCCAATCAATTTCCATGTTGTTGTAGGTCTCGTCGACATCGTACAACATGACCGTCTGGAGGATGAACAAGTATGGTGCAAGAGGGCACCTTTGAGCAATGCCTGCGCGTTGTTGCCTGACGCTGGAGTCGCCTGCGGGATTTTTCAAGAAGGAAGCACGTTCTGCGTAAATGGTTTGGATAAGCGCCATCATGGGCTTTGGGATATTACTTTTCAAAGCTTAGAGCAATGCGTCGTATTTAACTCAATCGAACGCTTTTACCAAATCCAGAAATACAGCTAACAACCCATGCTCTTGAGTACCATTCGCGGCGTCGATCATGCGGCGGGCGATTGAAATAGCGTCTATCGTGCTGCGTTTTGGTTTAAACCCAAATTGTGTCGGCCGGATCTTTTTCTGTATTGAAATCTTGTTTTATTATCCATGCGAGTATTTTATAGCCTACGGGGAGTTTAGAGATTGGGCGATAATTTTCTCTGGGAGGGTGGCGTCACTTTTTTTGTATAGCAGAACCACAAGAATTTGGAATAATTGTATATCCACAAGATTCCTGAGATAATGTGTGCAAGCAGTGTGATTCACATATGGAGCAGTCTCCAGAATCCCACCAGCCCTTTAGGGCGTAGGTGGTCTAGGGAGTTTCCTCTGCCAACCCCTTTCTTCCCCTTCGGGGAGGGGTTTACCCCTCCCCTTACCTCTCCACTAACCTGGACGGGGCCGGCCGCGAGGTGTCAGAGCGTCCAAAATGGCCCAAGACAGCTCCAAGAGCGAACAGGCGAGAAAACACAAAACATTGATTTTACCTAGGTTTTGGAAGGATTTTGGCATCTTGGGGGGGCCCAATAAGCGACTCGAGGCCATCTGGAGGGGCGGGGCTAATAAACAACCCCCTTTCTTTGATAGATCTCCTCCAAGATGGCCCAAAGAGCGCCACGAAGGCTCCCAAGAGCGCTTCAAGAGGGCCCCAAGAGACCCCAAGAGGCCCCCAAGAAGCCTCCAAGACGTTGCCAAGAGACCCCCAAGAGGCCCCAAGAGAGTCCAAGATGGCCCAAGACGGCTCCAAAAACGAAAAGGTGAGAAAGCAACAAACATTGATTTTACCCAGGTTTTGGAAGGATTTTGGCCTCTTGGGACGCCCAAGAGGCGACTCGAGGCACTCTAGAGGGGCAGCGCTAATTGGGGACCCCCCCCTTCTTTGATAGATCTCCTCCAAGATGGCCCCAAGAGCGCCCCGAAGGCTCCCAAGAGCGCCCCAAGAGCGCTCCGAGAGCGCCCCAAGAAGCGCCCAAGAGGCATCCAAAAGGTTTCGAAGAGACCCCCAAGATGCCCAAGAGGCTCCCAAGACGGGTCCAAGAGCTAAAAGGCGAGAAAACAACAAACATTGATTTTGGAAGGATTTTGGCCTCTTGGGGGGGCCCAAGAGGCGACTCGAGGCACTCTAGAGGGGCGGCGCTAATTGGGGAACCCTCCTTCTTTGATAGATCTCCTCCAAGATGGCCCCAAGAGCGCCTCGAAGGCTCCCAAGAGCGCCCCAAGAGCGCGCCAAGAGGGCCCCAAGAGGCCCCAAGAGGCTCCCAAGAGGCCTCCAAAAGGCCCCCAAGAACCCCCCAAGAGGCCACAAGAGGCTCCCCGAGATACGCAAGAGGCCCCCGGGACCGCCAAGAGGCCCCAAGGACGGCCCAAGAGGCCCCCAAGCTCGCAATTGTCCTCCTCCTCCTCCTCTTCTTTTTCTTTCTCCTCCCTCCTCCCCCTCCCCCTCCTCCTCCTCCTCCTCCTCCTCCTCCTCCTCCTTTTCCTTTTCCTCCTTCTCGTCCTCGCAGTCCTCCATCTCCTCCTCCTTCTATTCCTCCTCCTCCTCCTCCTCCTCCTCTCCCTTCTCCTCCGACGACGACGGCTCCTCCTACATCCTCCCCCTCTTGGGGTATATGGCGGCTCACCCCGCCCTTTGTTCTTCTGCATGCTCCCCCGCTTCCCTCATAACCTCCACTCCCCTGGGAGTCATTTCTGAACGGGCTGGTGGGGATACGCGGATCGTCTAGAATTCTGGTGATATCCCATCGTGCCCAATTGCTATTCCCATTGCTAAATATTTCAATATTTGCGCCAGTTCGTCCATCGTAAAATTGTTCGTGTTGATCGGTGGGGGCGCCCCCTGAGGAGACCAAACCTCCAGATGTATATCTGTATACTTGATGTCCCATTGGATCTGCTCAAAATGATTTGATGTTGATCGCTGTCCACTGGTTCCCCGGCCGCACTTTTGATCGCAATGTTTCCTCCCCCCCCCGTCTTCCCTTCCACTTGAATACATTCATTGGGCGCAAAGAACGCCAAGTGAAACGCCGGCACTATTTGCCATGACCCTCCCATATTAATTGATTCTCCAACCATCTTCTTTATTTTTTGTGGATTGATTTGCTTAGTTCTTGTTCGCAGGTCTTTGCCTCAATTTCTCGCTTGTTCTTTCGTTCGGTCGCAACTTCTGATGCTATTGGCATCGCCACTGCGTATGCGTGCCCATTCAAAGGTAACATATTGACTCGTCTTGGGCAGCTTCTTCGAAGACAACCACGTATGCTATCTTAATATCAAGGGAATTTCGCAAAGTGTTTCAACAACATATCTGAGCAGATGGCTCCGACCTCGCTCTTCCAAAAGATATATCCGTGGAAGTCAACATCAAGAAAGGTGGGGTGCGCAGTGCTGCGTTCTTGTCGGCCCAGATGTCGTTTATCACTGGGAACGCCCCCGTATTCATCAAACAATAATCCAATTGTGCAAAATAGTAGTGATAATTCTTCACGCTTCGCGTATCCCCACCAGCCCATCTCAGAACAACAATTTGTGCGAAGCATGCCGACAATTATGTTTTTCAAGCGTGCGTCCGCTACGACCCGCATATTTCCCCTGTTCCTCCTTCCTCACGCTTCCTTGTACATCCTCCTTGTGGGGGGAGCGGGAGAAGGGCGAGGCGGAGGAGGGAGAGAAAACGCTCCTCGTGATTTGAGTCGTTTGAGGTTTCTCGTCCTGGTGTGAGGCGTTCGGGCTCTTCGTCGTGGTGTGAGTCGTTCGGGCTCTTCGTCGTGGTGTGAGTCGTTCGGGCTTTTCGTCCTGGTGTGAGTCGTTCGGGTTCCTCGTGGTGTGAATTGTTCGGGCCCTTCCTCCTGGTGTGACTCGTTCGGGCTTTTCGTGGTGTGAGTCGTTCGGGGCCTGCGTCGTGGTGTGAGTCGTTCGGGCTCCTCGTGGTGTGAGTCGTTCGGGCGCCTCGTCCTGGTGTGAGTCGTTCGGGCCCCTCCTTGTGGTGTGAATCGTTCGGGCTCTTCGTGGTATGAATCGTTCGGGCCCCTCGTCCTGGTGTGAGTCGGGGCCTCTTGGAGCCTTGGAGCCTCTTGGGTCTTCTTGAAAGCTTCTTGGGGCCTCTTGGAGGTCTCTTAGGCCTCTTGGAGCCTTTTGGGGGCCTCTTGGGGGCATCTTGGGGCATCTTGGGGGCCTCTTGGGAGCCTCTTCGGGGCCTCTTGGGGCCTCTTGCGACCTCCTGAGAAGCGCAAATGAGCGCTGCCCCCTGAGAAGGACAAAATGAGGCTAACAACTTTTTGTAAAATCAATGATTTTGCAATGAAAGACGGGGGGCACTGCCCCCTAAAAAAACCAAGATGGGGCCAAAACCGTAGTAAAATCAATGATTTTGGCTTCACAGAAGAGGAGAGGGTTTTTTCTGAATCCCCCTGTCGGGGCCAGAATCCTCGTGATGGTCGTCGTTTTGGGCCCTCCCAAGGATCGGAAAAGACGCCTCCAACGACCCGCGGAACTCCCTCTCCAGGCCCAGGGGGAGGGGGTAGGGGGAGGGGTAAACCCTTCTCCGAAGGTGAAGGAGGAGGATTGGGGGGTAGGACAGAGAGACCTCTCTAAACCACTCACGCCCGAAGGGCTGGTGAGATTTTTTGTTGGCCCTATACCTGGGGCTAGCGCGTAGTAAATGACCAAATGCTTTTGTGGGGAAGTAGGTGTTCGCAAGGATAGTCTGCTTCCCGGCACGTCTCTGTGGGCCACGGGTGGGTCACCAATTTTCCACCAGGACCAAAATCTTAGACACAACGTTGTGGACGCAAAATGGACACCGGAAATGTAAAGAAAACTACTAGAAATTCAAGCTAAAAAAACAATTCAAGCATATCGGCTGCCTCAAAATTCGCAGCATATGCAGCGAATCCGATGCAGTTTCCCCTCACCACCATTTTTCATGTAAAAAAGAAACAAACAAAAACAGCTGGGAAGGAGGCGAAACGGGGGCGGGAACGCCAGGAAGGGCGGCCAGTGGTGCGGCGGTCAACGGCGGCGGCGGCGGCGGACAGCAGCGGCGGTGCGGTTGCGGGCAAGGAAGGCGTCTTGACGCGTTCCTTGACCCCCTCCCCTGGATAGGGCGCCCCGCGAATTCTCAGGATGCCCAAAACGATCTCGACGAAACCAAAATCATTGGTTTTAATAAAAAGTTGTGGAATCATTTTGGTTTCTTAAGAGGGGCCTCCTGGGGCAAGGAGGAAGGCACTGCTTCAGATGACTTCAAAAGCGCTTGGGGGAGCTGAACATGATCTCCACGATTGTTCAAAATATAACGAAATACTGCAAGTTGGTTCCCACTAGTCCAAGAAACTCGAAAATGCCTCGACTCTGCCAAATGCTAAAACAATTCCCCCAGGGCCCGGAGAAACCAAAATCTTTCGAAAACCGTGGGGCAATCAATGTTTTTGCCCATGAACCCGAAAAACGCTCTCAAGACATCGAAGATCGCTTCAAGAGGGCACAGAAAATGCCCGAGAAACCTCCAGCATATCCCCAACAAATCCCGACCCAAGACGCTCTGAGAGGCGCCAAGGACCGCCAACAACACCCAAGACGTTCCAATATATCTCTGATCTAGGCATATCTGGTGGGTCACGGGAAGCGTCTAGAATTGATCTTACACCTGCGTTGGTTTTTATCATGATGTTTGTCATTTATGTTGGCTGGTCGCCCTGGCAAAGAGAGTGGCCACATCAAATTATAATAAACATTGTTTGCGTGCGTTTTTGGCAATTTATTGCAACATCTACAATTGCATGATTAGTGTTGCTGATATGATGATGGTACGAAGTCAAAGCCGAATTCAATTTGGTTTGGTTAGTATTTCTGCCGTTATTAACCGCGCTTTGCAAGGAGATGGCGGTAAATCGGGCGATCCGTAATTGCCTCTTTGGTATTTTGCTTTGCTTTATTTGAGATCTTGCGCCAGTTGCCGCCTGGAACAAAAATCATCGCGTATGAACAATTTTTGCCTGACATATGCCGGGTTAATTTTCGCATATGCCGGACTAACCAAAATACGATATCACCAAAAATTACCCTGCGACGTACCCGACCCAATGGCATCAAGTGGCAAGCAGGGTAGGGAAACATTAGCAGGAACCGTGACAGTGCAGCCGCGGCGATTAGTGCGACCTACATGGGATGCGTAATGTTGCACGACTCAGAAAACAGCAATCGATAAGACGAGGGGTATGTCTGAAGGCTTGTTAAACAATAGCGGGGGCGGGAACGAGGGACAGGAGAAGGACGAACCCAATAGGAAGGGGCGAGGAGCCATCGCATCAGCAGCACCATGAATGCATAAGGTAACAGGAGGAAGCAAGAGACACGAGATCATACCTGTTTATATCTAGTGCAGGAAGCGATCGAGACCTAGCTCGCGCGCCAGCTTCTCTACCTCCTTCCTGCATGTTGCAGTGCGGGAACTGAACTTCCGCAATTTCTCCGCAAGGTCTGCCGGTGGGCCGCGGGCAAGAAAGTCAAGGCCGGGGTCGCGCACCATCAGTAGGTTGTCTATCGTCGTCCCTGGACAGCATCACGTGGAGGTGCAGCCACAGAGCGTCCAGGTCGTTCGCATCCTTGCGCCCTGCGTCAACAATGACTCCGCGGTGCATGGTGCGGCCCTGGCAGGCAGTGGACGTCAGGACCTCGGCGTGGGAGATGACGAAGCCAGTGCGCGTGACCTTGTACTTGCGGAAGTGACGACAGTTTCGCAGATCGCAGCCCCCCAGGGACGGCGAGGTCTAATCTGAATCTGCGTGGTGCCTCACTCCGCTGGACCCACCAGCACCCCTCGAAAGTGACGACAATTTCGCAGATCGCAAACCCCCAGGGATGGCGAGGTCTAACCTGAATCTGCGTGGTGCCTCACTCCGCTGGACCCACCAACAGCCCTCGAAAGTCGAGGTCTAATCTGAATCTGCGTGGTGCCTCACTCCGCTGGACCCACCAGCAGCCCTCGAAAATGACGACAGTTTCGCATATCGCAGCCCCCCAGGGATGGCGAGGTCTAATCTGAATCTGCGTGGTGCCTCACTCCGCTGGACCCACCAGCGGCCCTCGAAAGTGGTGACAGTTTCGCAGATCGCAGCCCCCCAGGGATGGCGAGGTCTAATCTGAATCTGCGTGGTGCCTCACTCCGCTGGACCCACCAGCAGCCCTCGAAAATGGCGACAGTTTCACAGATCGCAGCCCCAAAGGGATGACGTAAAAGGCAAGAGAGAAGAGGAGGAGCGAAGAGAGGAGGAAAAGGGAAGCAAGAGAGGAGGAGCGAAGAGAGGAAAAGGGATGCAAGAGAGAAGAGGAGGAGCGAAGAGAGGCGGAGAAGGGAAGCAATAGAGGAGAGGAAGAGGGAAGAGAGGAGGAGGAGGCGGGAAGGAAGAAAGGTGGAGACCGCAGTGCTCTATTCAAAACGAGTACCCAACGCAGGAGGGTTGGGAATTACCACATCAGCCATACCGTTGGGGTCAGCCAAAAATGCGCAATCGTAAGGGGCAACACATATTGAAAAAAATGGCTGGTGCGCGAATGGGAGGTAAGAGTGTGCATCAATGTTTGGCAATTTGTGATCGCGCCAGAAATTTGCTGGACACGAGGGGATGGGCCGACTGTTGTACGTGAGCGGATCTGGCGGCCGTAACCGCCAAAATGTTTGAGTAAAACTAATTTTGGAGAACGGGAAAACCACCAACTAAGAATCCTACCAACTAAGAGTCCGACGTTCCAGAACGATAAAACTCCTCACCGAATTAGTTCAAATCTTAAGCACCAAAGACAATCGCGGATTTATCTGTCCCACGTTTGATATGGCATCGGAATCGAGCCCCAAGATGGATTTCATCTGACATCGAATCACAACGCTATGATTTGGAACACATCGGCCCGAAACACCACCGTGCGCCTCAATTCTGGATCACTCAGGGCTGACAGAAGAAACACATTATGGGAGTCGCCTTTCTATTACAAATCCACGACACAAACGCACAAACAATAAGCACGTGCACACGCACGTAAACGCTAAGCAAGAATGTCATACTTAAAGTGCGCTACTAATCTTTGTGTCCAGAAAAAATAGCAGACACTGGCGACTCGAAAAAAACGAAAAATGAATCACGCAAAAAAACATCGCACGGACCGTCCTTGTTAGGTCTCGCGTTGGAGGTGCTTCGCGTTTTCGCAGCTAACAACCCATGCTCTTGAGTGGAACTCGCGGCGTCGATCATACGGCGGGCGATTGAAATAACGTCTATCGTGCTGCGTTTTGGTCTGAACCCAAATTGTGTCGGCCGGATCCTGTTCGCAGCTCCTCCGTGTTGAAAGCTTTTTGGGATCATCCATGCGAGTACTTTATAGCCTACGGGGAGCAGAGAGATTGGGCGATAATTCTCTGGGAGGCTGGCGTCACTTTTGTGTATAGCAGAACCACAGTGGCGACCCGCCAAGAATCTGGAATATTTTTATGTTCCCAACATTTCTGATATAATTCCAAAAGATGTATGCAAGCAGTGGTCCCATCGTGCCCAACTGCTTTTCCCATTGCTAAATATTTCAATGCTTGCGCCAGTTCGTCAATCGTGAAATTGTTCGTATTGAGAACAAGCCTCCGGATGTAGATCTGTATATTTGATGTCCCACTGGATCTGCTCAAAATAATCTGCTAAAGTGTTTGACCGTTGATCGCTGTCCACTGGCTCCCCAGCCGCGCTTTTGATCGCATTTTCTTTGTTTTGTTTTTGTTTTTTGTTTCCCCCCCCCATCTTCGCGTCCACGTGAATACAGTGACAAAGACACCGTGCGCAAACGACGCCAAGTGAGGTGAAACGCCGACGCGGCTTGCCATGACCCTCCCATCAATTGATTATCCAACCATCTCCTCTTATCTTGACGTATTGATTCTTTGATTGATTTGCTTAGTTCTTGTTCGCCCGTCTTGTCTCCAATGTCTCGCTTGTTGTTTCGTTGGTTGAGCAAGTCAAGCGTGTATGCCGATATCCATTGTTTTCGCTTCCGACTGGGGGCGGTCGCAACTTCTGATGCTATTGTCATTGCTCTTGCCACTGCGTCTGCGTGCCCATTTAAAGGTAAAATGTTGACATCGTTTTGGAGAGCTTCTTGAAGGCAACCACGTACGCTTTCTCAACATCAGGGGAACTTCGCAGAGTGGTTAAACAACATGTCTGAGCAGATGGCTTCGGCCACACTTTCCCGAAATATATATATATATATCCACGGAAATCAGCACCAAGAAATGTCGGTTGGGCAGTGCTGCGTTCCTGTCGGTCCAGATGGCGTTTATCATTGTGAACGCCCCCGTATCTATCAAACAATAATCCAATTGTGCAAAATGTGTCGTAATGATAGCACTTTTTGGCCCTATACCTGGGCCTGGCGCGTAGTAAGTCGCCAAATGCTCTTGTGGGTGGTCGAAGTAGGTGTTCGCAAGGATGGCATCTGCTTCCCGGCACGTCTCTCTGGGTCACGGGTGGGTCGCCACTTTTCCACCAGGACCAACATTGGGCCGATTGCTCTACGTGAACGGATCTGGCGGCTGTAACTTGATCACCAAGGTTTTTGAATAAAAACTAGTTTCGGAGAACGGGAAGACTACCCACTAAGAATCCTACCAACTAAGAATCCGACGTTCCAGCACGGTAAACGCTCACCAAATTAGTTTACATCTTAAGCACCAGTGCTCGATGTAACCCAATATCGGCAAGAAAAACGCGGATTTACCTGTCCCACGTTTGACATGGCATCGGAATCAAGCCCCAGGAACATGCATTTCATCTGAAATCGAATCACAACGCCACGATCTGGAACAAGTCGACCCAATACACCATCGTGCGTCTCAATTCTGGATCACTCAGGGCTGACAGAACAAACGCATTATGGGAGCCGCCTGTCTAGAACAAATCCACGATAAAAACGCACAAACAATAAACACGTACCCACGCACGTAAACGCTAAGCAAGAATGTCATACTTCGGGTTGCGCTACTAATCTTTGTGACCAGAAGGGCCGACACTGGCGACTCGAAAGAAGAAACGAACGAAAAATGAATCACGCAAAACATCGCACGCACCGTCCTCGTTATGTCTCGCGTTGGATGTGCTTTGCGTTTTCGTGCGATCCAAATTTTTCTGGCACGGCAACGCATCAATGAACGAACATCAGCGGTCCAAAGGAAGAACGGAATGACTTCCAAACCTTTGTAAGACCAATCCCTTACATGTAACGGCATCAAACTGTCACCCTATTCCTTTCCAGTCTGTCTGCCTGGTCGGCTGGATCTTCATCCGTTCATTTTTGAAATTTACCAGCGTCTGATCTCTGACTTGCCCGGCATGATACATCTGTGGAAAATAATTCAATGCTGAATACCGCATGGAAGAACTTGTATACGGCAACTACGAGTATTTCTTGTCGCTTCGCGTGGCGGAGCACATGCATCAACATATGCACGGTCAGACAGCAACTGGCACATTCAACACATGCGAGCAATATCAAACACAACATATCAGATGGGTGCAACCTGCATTTGGGCGGCTGCTAGCGCGGGAGGTCAATTGATTGATTGATTGGGCAGCTGATGGCGGCAGCTGTGGCTCTGTGACTGACGACTCCAGACCTGCAGCCTGCGCTGAGAACATTGAACGCTGCGTACATCGCTGGCACGTCCAAGAGGAGGGAGGGGAGGAGGAAGACGAAGGGAATATTCGAACGGGAACAACGGGGACTCAGAGCTGGAGCCTCGCGGTGGCCAGCGCCACGCCCTCGTCCCACCGGGAGATCAATTACATAGCTCACGCACTCGGACCGCGATCAGTAATCAACTTTGTAGGGTTTTGAGTGACTTGCCCCAAAAGCGTTGCACAAAACATATTGGGCCTTGCGCGCTTATCTCGGCTGCTTGCGAATCCTGACAGAGGCACGGCCCTAAAAACTCGAGCCCTTCGTGAACACAAAACAGATTTGTTTCCGCGTCTTGGCCTGTAGACAATCAAGCAGGCCCGAGGGCATTGCTCCAGAGCATTCCAGAAGGTTCTCAGACCCTTCCGCAGCGCGCTATTCCTCTGGGAGGGCTTTTTTGGGGCCTTTCGAGGAAAGAGGGTGGCTGAGGAAGCTCGCAATGAATTTCGCAAGAAGGGGTGAAACACCCTCGATTACTGTGGTTTGTGGGTATGGGGCTCGGTCGGAGGTTGTGGGGGTGAGATCGCTGTGGAACGGGGAGCCTCCCGCCAGGAAATCGGTTTGGGTTTGGTGTTCGTGTCGTGCGTGCGGGCAACGCGAAGCTGCGTGGGCTTGCGAGAGCAATGACCCCGCCGCTGCTAGGGCGATTCGAATGCAGTGGACGGCCCCTGCACCCTCAATGGGCGTGCGGCGGACCAAAGTGTCCCGCCGTGGTGTCCTGCGGGCCGTGGTGTCCCGTTGGTGTTCCGTTGGTGTCCCTCTCGGTGTTCCGTCGGCGGAGGGCGGGCGGTGGCCGGGGGCGTCCCGCCTTGGTATCGATCGTGATGTCGATAGTGGGATCGATATGAGATCGCAGGAATGGGATGGATAGTGGGATCAAACGTGAGATCGACAGTGATGTTGATTGTGACATTGGTTGTGAGACAGAACGCGGGGTCGATAGTGACATTGCATCGCAACGCAACATCGTCATCACGCGTCGTCGCTAAGTCGAGGGCGCGTCAACGGCATCGAAATAAGCTGTACGGCCCCGCTTGGGCACGGTTTACTATCGACTGCACTGGGTGTCCAAACATGACACGCACGACATACTGAAATGGTGGCGGCTAGAAGGCAAGAACTGACCGAGGCTGAATCTATTACCCCTGACAGAAAACAACGTTGAGTGGGTGTGCGGCGTATCGCCATAGTTGCGCCAGGTCTCAACGCGGCCAAGGGATTGCCAGTGTTTTTTGGTTGTGCCAAAATCCTTTCCTCTGTTTCAGCAGATGGGGATCCTCGACCTGGTACGAACAACTATGGTGGTCCATCGTTGGAGACAGCAAAACGAAACCCAATGAGGTGTGCAATGAAATGCTGCAGTGGATCTGGATATCTGCTATGCTTGTGGGCTGCATATGGCCGCCTGCCGCGGCTCTGTGACAGTCGAGTCAAACAAGTCTGTGTGGTGCTTGTGACCCGCGCGGTGCAGTTGGAACGGTGTCATCATCTACTCAATGTACACCCTGCGAAATGCTTAAGAAATCATGGGTTAAGAAACTCAGAGTCTCAGAATTTGAATAACTACCCAGAACTTCTATCAAAATCTTAGGATGTACATTGAATCATTAAGAATAATCGAGACTCTCGCCGAAAACTTAAGTTTTCTTAAGCATCGCCTAAGGTGTACAGGGGCCTCCTAGATGGGGTCCGAGTAGATGGGGTCGGAGGAGCTCTCCGCTTCGCCGACACATCGGCGATGCTATTGTGACGCCGGAGGTGCATCGGCGACGTCGGCGAGGAGAAAACTGGGCCCCACACCGAGCCGCATCGCCGATGCATCGCCGATGTATCGGCGATGCGGCGCGATCCACCGACCTCATCTACTCTGGCCCCATCTAGGAGGCCTAGACGAGTGGCCTGAAAACCGAGACACGCAAACCAGCGCAAAAGAAGCGCCCTCCTGGCCGCCACGGGCCGAAAAAGCTCGGCATCGCCAGCCAGCGCACGAGGCGGACCATCGGCGGCCGCAAGCAGAAAAAACTCGGAGCCGCCGGCCAGCGAGCGGGGCGGCAGTGGGCGGCCAGGTGCCGAAGCCCAGAACCACCAGCCAACTGCTTAGATCGCAGATGGAGAGTCTTGGGAATCGAATGTGAAAAAACACCTGTCGCCGAAACTGCCGCAGTGAAACTTTGGTCGAAGCCTGCTCAAGATGAGCGGTGCCGCAAGACCGTGGTCTGTTATTTTTGGGACGGAGGGAGGGGGTCTGGGAAGGTCTCTTGGGCCGTGTGCTGGCGGCCTCCTGAGGCTATTGTGGGTCGTAAGAATGCAGCTCGGATTGTCCCCGATAGTGATTCAACTTTGTAATGTTTGGGTCTGCGGAGGTTCTGAAGGGGACCTCTGGCCATCGCTCGGACGTCCATTCCCTGTGTTTTTTTCGGTTTCGTGCGTGTTTTTTCGCCACATGGTCAAGGATGCTCCTCGATGGTCCTCGCCGAAGGGAAATGCACACGTCCGAGCGATGCCAAGACCTCGCACGCCCACCAGACCCAATAAGGCAGGCGAATGCTGCCCGTGGCTCCACTACGTTGTGCCCTTCGTTTCACTGCGATGTCGATCGGCGACCATACTGTCAATTGCTACGGGCTGCATTCGCGTGGATCTCGTTGCGGGCATCTTCCATGCTGCATGTCGGAAGCTGCTTTAATCAATTACCATTTGCTAGAACAACCAATCATGATACCCATGGAGCGCTCGCTGCAAAGAAGCCCCATTTACTAGACGGACATCCACACCTGCTGCGTCCCATCCTTGTCTTTCTCCCTCCCCTCCCCACCTCCCACCAACTTTGACTCCTCTCCCTCTCCCCTTTCCTCTATTTCTTCTCTCCGCTTCGTCACACCGCCAGCCCGCATCACTACTCTGCACAAGCTTCCTTTTGGCACCGCTGGAACCACTAGCAAGCGGTGTCTCAGAAGCCATGCTGCGTGCAAGGGGCGGAATCGGAGGCAGGAGTGCCGCCACATATTACGTATACCTTCCTCCTCCTCCGCCTCCCCCCCTCTCCCTTGTCCTCCTCCTCTGCCCCCTCCGCGTGAAAATCAGAGGAAGAGGACGGCGACGCACTCTCCCTCGTCCACTGCACCCTCCCCCCTCACCCTCTCTCTCTCTCTCTCTCCTCTGCCCCCCTCCACCCTCAGGGGGAACGTTAGGCAGGGACCTGGTCACGGGGAAAACTGTCGCCGATAAAACGGCGATGGCCCCCCCGACTGTCGAGCCGCTCCTTGGCGGGGTGGGCCATCAATGGGCGACTTTGGGTCGACGCCTCCCCCCCTGGCGCCCTGCCTGGGCGGGCCCATCACCCCCCGACGCTTTCCCTGATCCTCTCCCCCTCCCCTGCCCCGCCCCCTCCCTGCCCTCCCACCTCCCAGCGTGGGGACTGCATGGCAACAGACAGCTGGCTGGCTGAGCCCACCAGCCGATGACGAGGGCCAGCCCGCCGGGAAGCTGCGCCCCGGCGGCGACGCCGCGTGCACGTCTCGCGCTTTCGCCCCCTTGCCCCACGTCGAGGGCTTCACGACTTCTGCCGCTTCTCGACTCGCGCTCCAGGTTTCCACGAGTTGTTTCCACTGGTCTGGTTAGCTTGAAGGTCTTGCCTCAACCCATTCCCCGGAAACGTCGCCAAGCCTTCAATGGATCTTCGTCCTACCCTTCCTCCTCCCTCAGCTGCTGCGCCTTTCCACACTTCCGCTTCCACCCCCTCCCCGCCACCTCCATTTTATCCTGCGTCCTCCTCCTCCTCCTATTCCTCCTATTCCTCATCGACCTCTCTAATTAACCCTTTCCTTTCATCCTCCCTCTTTCGGCTCATCCTCTTTCTTTCTCCTCCTCCTCTTCAACCTTCTCCTGCTATTGCTTCCTCCTGCGCCTCTGTCCTCCTTACCCTCGGACCCCCTTCTCTCTGCTGCCCCTTCATCATGCTATCCCTCCCTCTCCGTCCCACCATCCCTCTGACATGCATATGAATATTCATACGTGTTTCTGCGGTCGTGCCCTGGCGCACGAGTAGAATGGCCCCAGGTCCCTTGAACCTTCCATCTCTAGTCCTAATGGTTAGATAGTAGGCTCGAGCCCCAATCGCTGGATATCTCCAGGCTTCCAGTAAGCAGGGTTTTTCACACCCAAAAAGGTTCCAGAAAAGAGATCGTCTTACACGATGCCCACATCCCAACCATGACTCAGCGTGGGTAAGGAATGGCGAACCGGGAACATGGGCCAGATACGGTAAGAGGATGCGTGGTCAAAGTACGATGTACGTATCTCTCACGCGATCGTCGACATCATGGTGTCTAAGCATATGTTAGCTGCGCGCCGCTGTGATCCACAACGGCAACGGATAGCTTGCTTTGCTCGCCTTTGACCTCCGTTCAAAATTGGACGGGAAGGGTCGGGCGGCATACAAGTCACAACATCAACCACATCGAAGCCGTGCCGACATTGTCATCCCATCCTCGCTGCATGCGCCCGACCGCAAGACCGACGCGTGTTCAATTGATGTCGGGTGCCGTGATCCTGACGTACTGCAGGGTGGTCACAGATGTGATGGCCCTGCCTTCCAAGGGCTGACGTGGCCATCGACTTGCGGATGGGCGTTGGCGCCTGCCGCCGCGGTGGCATCGATCCGCGCAGGCCATTGGAATGCAACTTGTTGCCGATTGGCGGTCGGTGGTGAGTGGGGGTGTGGTGCGTATGGCCGTGGCGTGCACGATGGCGTCGACGTGGCCGTCGGCTGGTGTAGCGTCGCAAATGATCCAATGGCCTGGCTCGATTCCGTGAAAGAGAATGGGCGCAATAGGAAGCACCATGCCAAGAGTACACCAACCTGTGCCGTGGAATTCTGGTGTTAGAATCAGAAGCGACCACGCGGTAGTGAGGCCAGTTCCTCTACCAAGTCGGAAATGGGCTGGCGAGCAGTTAAAACATCGATCGTACTAGACGATGCCCATGTCCCAGCCATGGCGTAGCGTAGGGGAGACATGGCGAGAAATGGGATGGGCCACATAATGTAAGTTTATGCGTGGTGAAAGTACGATATACGTATATCTCACGCGATCGTCGACAGCAAGGTGTCTAATCATATGTTAGCTGCACGCCGCTGTGATCCACAACGGCAGCGGATAGTTCGCATTGCTCACCTTTGACCATCGTTCAAAGTCGATTGCCCTATGAGGCGCCTGGGACGGTCCAAGCGGGCCCTGGCTCGGCCCAGGAGCGCTCCGAGATGCCCAAGATGATCTCACGACAGCCCAGGGGGCCCCCAAAGTGCACCAGAAGAGCCCCAAGAACCCTCCCATGAGGACCTCCAAAGGCCAACATCATTGACTTTCCCTCGGGCTTTGCGCGATTTTAGCCCTACTGCCTTTTCGGGATCCCGAAATTCCAAGACGGCCCAAAAGGCCCCCAAATTGGCACTAGAGGCCCCCGAGAGGTACTCAAGCCGGCCCAGGAGGCCCTCTAAGAAGGCTCAGGAGAGCCCGAATAAGGCACAAGAGGGCCCCAAGAGAGGGGAAACGCGACCCAACATTTCTTCACCCCCCGCCCTAAGATGACACCGAGATCGCCAGCAGCCACCAAAGGGCCACCCCCAGGACGACGAAAGGCACCCCAAGAGGCCCTGAAACACTCCCAACACCAACTCCGAAATGCTTCGGAGAAGCCTCCCAGGAACCCCTCCCAGGCATCCAGGGAGCCTTCAACCTAAAACTCGGGGACTGTGGAGGGGTGGGCCGACGGCCGCTCCATATCGTAGATGTACATGTAGATGTACGTGTCTGACTGTTATGGTAATGCGACTATTGGCGAATCGACCCGAGTTGGTCCGGAACCGTATTTGGCTTGGACTTGTGTTGCGGTGGATCAAATTTCCACCGCGCAAATCCGAATTCGGATGTTGTGAATCTGAGTTCCGTCGTTACTGTTCACGTGGCTCAGCTGGCGGACGGAACTCGGATCCGCGGCACCCGAGCCTGCCGCTGTTGAGATTCTACCAGGGAAAATGGGGTTTGGTGACGAACTGTCACAGACAGATCGCGCGTTGTCTCGCGGGACCCATCAACCTTCCCCGCGCGCTGCTCGCACCCAACATGGATACTTCTTTCCTCGCCCCCGTCTGCTCAAGCATCTGGCCCAGACGCTGTGCGTTTGGTGGCGCCGATGCTCTCAATCCAACCGCTTGTCGCCGCTGGCGCCTCAAGAGGAACACCTTTCGTCCTGCTTAAGTCTGTAGCAGTGTCTGTACCTACGTGTGCACATGTATAAGAGTGTATAGATATGGATGGATGGATGGAAAGACAGATAGACCGATACATAGATGTGTGTGTGTGTCTGTGTGCGGCCCTGTATTTGCCACCGTGTCTGCAATACGTACTAATGGAATGCCCGTCAATGTCTTTAAGGTTTTCAAGGCCCTGGTCACCAATTCCACAAGGATTTTCATGGATCCCCCAGGGTTTCCGAGGATTTCCCCGGATTCCCGGGGATCTCTGAAGATTCCCCTGGCCTGTCGCGCGCGTCTTTCGGTAGCGCAGCCGGCAAAACATGAGCCCAAAACGCGCCCAAGATGGGGCGGAAGATGCCTCTGAGAAGGCACAATAGGGCCCCAATACGCCCAAGATGGCCTCAACACGGCCCACTAGGCCCCGACGATGTCCCAAGAGTGTTCCAAGCAGCGCCCCAACAGGGCCCCAAAGGCACGAATCACTGATCTTCCTTAGGTTCTAGGGGAATTTTGGCCTTCTCGCCTGTCCGGCCTTCCGATGCTCCACATCGGGCCCGCGAGGCCCTCTGGATCGCCCCGAGACGGCTGCAGAGGCCCCCAAGGGCACCAAGAAGGCCCGAGAGGCCTCCCTCCACAAGGCTTCAAGCGCGAATAACTTTGCGCTCTCGCGTCGCCTCCCAAGGGAGAAGTGGAGGGTGAGGAGGAATCGGAGCCGAACCGCGAATAACTTCGCACCCTCGAGGGCGCCCTTGGAGAGGACTCCCTCCAAGACGACCCGAGGGGCGCCCAAGGCGGCCAGGAGGGCCCAGAGACGGCCCCAAGAGGAGGCCCATTATGGGGGGAACCTCACAGACAGTTCGAGCCCTCGGCCAGTCGGCCCCCGGAGGGCCCCCCAAGAGGCCCCCACGAGGCCCTGAAGAGTTAAGTCGGGCGTGTCCCTACAGGGGGATTTTCGACGAAGAATTAACAAATACACAAAAAATGCCCAGAAGATGCCCCCACATACTAAAAAAATAGTCCCCAGACTATGTTTTGTCAATTTTTGAATATTCCCCCTGTAAAGGGACAGGCCCGACTTAACCCTAAATTGAGGCCACCCAGAGCGCCCCGAAAAAGCATCCCTGAGAACTCCGACCCACCACTCAGGCACAGTGGCGGGCCCAAATGTATCCAAGACGGCCCAAGATGCACCCAAGACGGCCTCAGAGGCCTCCAAGACGGCCCAAGAGGCCTCCAAGAGGACCCGAAGAGGCCAATATCATTGTTTTTCCATAGGTTATTTGCAGAGTTTTGGCATTTGCTCTTTTTCGGCATTCCGGACTGCCTAAGAGGCCCCCAAGATCGCCCACGAGGCCTCCAAGATGGCCCCATGACGGCCCAAGAGGCCTTCAGGGCGGCCCCCAGAGGGCCCCAACAGGTCTCCAAGACGGCCAAGATGGCTTGCAAAACGGTTAAGACGGCACAATATGCACCCAAGACGGCCCAAGATGGCCTCCAAGAGGCCTGCAAGACGGCTCAAGAGTCTTCCAACATGTCCTCCAGAACGGCCCGAAGAGGCCAACATCATTGATTTACCTTGAGTTTTCGAAAGATTTGGGCATTTGCGCCTTGTCGGCCTTCCGACGGCCCAAGAGGCCCTAAGGTCGCCCTAAGATCGCCCACGAGGCCTCCAAGATGGCCAAATGACGACCCAAGAGGCCCCCAAGGGCCCAAAAAGGGCTCAAGACGGCCCAATAGACCTCCAAGACGTCCAACCTAATCTCCAACACGGCCCTGAAGCTGCCCGCCCCAAAAGAGGCCTCCCAGACGGCTTCCGACGGTGTCAGACGGGTCGGGAACGCCCTAAGACGGCCAAAGAGGCCATCAAAGGCCCCCAAGGCCCCAAGAAGCGCCCCAAAAGGCTCCCTAGAGGCCTTCAGGAAGCTCCGCAGGAGGCCTTCCAAAAGGCTTCGCAAGACGGTCCCCAAGAAATCTCCTCCTACTCCTCCTCCTTCCCCATCATCCTCATCCTCATGCTCCTCCTCCACCTCCTCATTTGAGGGAGTTTCTGTGGAACTCACGTCATCCTCACCCCCGGCGCGAAGAGCACGAGTCCAGAGCGGCCTCCGGCACCGTTTCCGGACAGATCCGGTGGATCCGCTGGATCCGCTGGATCCGGTGACGAATCCCAAACCGGCGCCCTCGCTTGAGACATCCTCACAAAACCGGCCCCGGGGGAGGTGCCCAGAGGAGCCCAGAGCGGCCTCCGGCACCGTTTCCGGACAGATCCGGTGGATCCGCTGGATCCGCTGGATCCGGTGACGAATCCCAAACCGGCGCCCTCGCTTGAGACATCCTCACAAAACCGGCCCCGGGGGAGGTGCCCAGAGGAGCCCAGAGCGGCCTCCGGCACCGTTTCCGGACAGATCCGGTGGATCCGCTGGATCCGCTGGGTCCGGTGACGAATCCCACAGGGTGTTCGCATTCAACCCGGAGATGTTACCGGCGCGGGTCAGCGCAGGTCAGCGCAGGTCAGCGCGGATCCGCGCAGATCAGCGCAGGTCAGCGCAGGTCACGCGCTCCTCAGAAGCGCTGGTCAGCGCAGGACAGCACAGGTCAGCGCGGGTCAGCGCAGGTCAGCGCAGGTCAACGGGGTCAGCGCAGGTCAGGCCAGTCAGCGCAGGTCAGCGCAGGTCAGCGCAGGTCAGCGCAGGTCAGGCCAGTCAGCGCAGGTCAGCGCAGGTCAGCGCAGGTCAGCGCAGCTCAGATTGTGCCCTGTCCTCCCTGTCCGAGACCCGTGCCGTCCTGCGTCGTTCTGTGAGGACCTGCGCTGACCTGCGCTGACTTGCGCTGACTTGTGCTGACCTGATCCACAGAGGTCCCGGGACGTTTCACAGAGGCCTCTACTACTACTGCTACTACTACTACTACTACTACTACTACTACTACTACTACTACTACTACTACTACTACTACTACTACTACTACTACTACTACTACTACTACTACTACTACTACTACTACTACTACTACTACTACTACTACTACTACTACTACTACTACTACTACTACTACTACTACTACTACTACTACTACTACTACTACTACTACTACTACTACTACTACTACTACTACTACTACTACTACTACTACTACTACTACTACTACTACTACTACTACTGCTACTGCTACTGCTACTGCTACTACTACTGCTACTACTGCTACTACGCCGGCGCTTGCGGAGGGCAGAGTCAGCTGCGCAAGAGGCGGCGAACACCGACATAGGCAAGGAACTTCTCAGCAC
>CAUYUJ010021004.1:394602-437102 GCA_963575745.1 Prorocentrum cordatum | reverse complement strand
AGAAGGAAGACGTGAAGGGCCATGCCATTTCCCTTCGCCACAATACGCTGCCCCTGTCCCACCGAGCGCTTCTGGAGGGGCCGCGGGGCGGGCGCCCCCCGACGCGCCGCGGCGCGATGGAGCGCGTCCAGGCTGCCCTGGGCGAGGCAGCCGCGGCGCTTGCAGCGGCGAGCGGGCCTTCCAGGGGCGCTGCAGAGCAGCTGCACTTCGGGGAGGTGCGCGCGCTCATCGAAGGCCAGAGGTGAGGCTCGGGTCAAAGATCCCGTACGGGCGAGAGGCCATCCGTTCCCCCTTCGAGGAGGTCCCCGCCTCCGTTCGGCGGAACGCCGCCCGCTCCCCCCTCCTCCCCGCCGTCTAACATCCCCCCGTCGTTTTGCAGGTGGACGGCCACGGAGAAAGGGCAGCTGCTGACCCAGCTCGGGCAGACGGGGTTCAGTCGCGATTTGGTCGGCGCCGCGACCGAGTGGCTCTGCGGGAGGCGCACGAAGGCCAAAGGGCAAAGTTACGAGTGCTTCGTGGAGTTGCTTACTGCCTCCACGTGGCACGTGCTGCTGAGCCCAACCGAGTCGTTCGCTTCGAAATTTGTCATGTTGATGCGCCACTTGGAGCGCCTCGGGCTCCGGAACCCTTCCGAGCCGACGTTTGGCATGCTAGCCGCGTTCATGTTCCTGGCGTGCCAACGATCAGGCATCGAGAAGAATTCGCCGACTCCGCAGCTCTTGGACGTGTACTTGCAGTTGGTGAAGACCACGTGGCGTTCCCCTGCCTACACAGCTGCTCGAGGCAAGGCAACCGAGTTTGTCGGCGCGCTCTCCCCCTCGGCGGCGCTGTTCCAGCAGGAGAGGCCGACGCTGTACGAGCAGGCGTTCGCCTCGGAGGGGCCCGTGCAGCCGACAATTGGGCTTCTCGAGACGCAGGTCCTCGGGAAGCTCATCAGCTTGCGCGGCAACAGGAACGCAGCGCTCGGCGCCCAGGCAACGCCGCAGCGGGCGGCGTTGCCGCCGATCGCCTTCGCGCATCTGCCGCCGCCTTCTCCGATGCAAAGCGTTGCGGTTGCAGCCGCGACGATTGCCGCGACGCCTCCCTTGGGAGCCGCGACGCCAGCGGCGTTGCCGTTGGGGGTGATCCCAACGCACAACACCCAGCGGCGGCCGCCCTCGTCTCGCAGCGCGGGCCGACGACTCCCACTCCAGCAGCTCCCGCGGGCAAGCCTGCCGCGATGTCGGGAGCGGCGCCTGCGGCCGCGGCCTCAAAGTTGGGTGGTGGCGCCAAGGTCAAGGCATCGGCCGTTGACGTCATGGTGCTGAGCTCGAGCGAGTCCGAGGTGGACGCGAAGGGGGCGCCGCAGAAGAAGGCAAAGGTTTTTGGACGGTAACCTGGACCCGCCTCCGCGGCCTCCGCGATTCACGGGGGCGCGCCTCTGCCCAAGGCAGCGGCGCGCCCTCAGCGGGGCGTCGCAGGCGCGGCGATTGGTTATTGCCACTTGCCGCTGTCAAGGTGGATCCGACACTGCCGCTGGCGAAGCTGCCTGCCGACGCTGCCCTGGTTCTCCTCCAAGCGGCGGGGCAACGTACTTCCACTGGCTGGAAAGCGGAGAAGGGCGAGAAGAAGCGGAGGAAGTCCGACGCAGTGGCGGCCTTGGCGAAGACAAAGGCTTCAGATGGCACGGCGAAGCCATCGGCGGCGAAGGCAAAGGCAAAGGCAAAAACCGAGGCAACACCGAAGAAGACTGCGAAGGCGAAGGCGGCAGCATGCAAGCTGAAAGCACCGCGGTATGACGACGAGAGCACTCGCAGCCAGATTCTCTTCAGGAGCGGGCGCAGCGGGCCAGGCGGCACCAAGAGCAAGAAGTACAGGAACGGCAAGGAGAAGGACACTTTTGGGTCCCATCTCCTCCAATCGGCGTGGCCACGGGGCTCGATGCGCGGCGGCGGAGCGCGTTGTCGCGGCCGCGCGTGGCCTCGCTCCAATCACATGCGCAAAGAGACCCCGCGGGCCACTTTGCGTTTATGACGGTTTTCATCTGCCACTCAGGAGGCCGCCATCGCCTGGGCCAAGGCGCTGGTGCAGAGCGAGCTGGAGGCACGCAAGGGCGAGTTCTGAGGCGACCTGCTTCGGTGGCGCGATGCATGACTCTCAGTCGGATTTGCCGCGGGCGGCGCGTGGGGCGCGCAGCCTGCGTTCAGAAAACAAGGAACTCGGATCGAAATCCGCCGACCCCTTGTGGGTCTCTAGGCGTGTGAGATAGTTCCCCCCCCTATAGTCCCCCCCCCGGGACCCCAAACCGGCGATTTGACCCCCCCCCCGGGCCCGGGACGTGCGCTCGGGCCCGGGACGAGCGCCCCCCCCGGGCCCGGGACGAGCGCCGCCGGGGCTTTTCCGGGCCCCAGGAAGCCTCAAGACGGGCCAAGATGGCCCCAAGATGCCTTCAAGACGGCCCACGGGAGCCCCGAGACGCCAAACGAGCGCTCCAAGACGCCCAAGATGGCTCAAAGACGGGCTAAGAGGCCTCCAAGACGGCCCAAGAGGTCCCCAAGAGGCCCCAAGAGGCCTCCAAGATGCGTCCCACGAGGGTCCCTAGACGCAAAAATTTGCCCATTCCCTTCGTAAAACGTACATGTTTCACGAATTCGCTTTTTGGGCTTTCGGACGCTCCCAGACGGCCCAAAAGGCCCTAAATACCGCCCCAAGACGGTCCAAGCAGCCTCCAGGGAAGCTCCAAGGCAGCCCAAGAGAGCCCCAAGACAGCCCAAGAGGCGCCCAAGATTGCCCAAGAGGGCCCCGAAGACGGCCCCAAGAGCGCTCCAGGAGCGCTTCAAGTGGCCTCCAAGAGAGCTCAATATGGACACAGACGGTCGAAGAGCGATCAAAGACACCGACGATCGCCTCCAGACGGCCCAAGACGGCCCCAAGAGGCCCCCCAGGAAAAACCCCCGGGGGCTCCAACAAAGGATCGCGGCTTCCGAGGACTGCCTAGATGGAGGGCCCAAAAAAAAGAAAAAGAAAAAAAAACGAACGACCCCTAGATACGAAAAACGAACAAAGAACGCAACTAACCCGAGGGCCACGAGGACGCCACCAAAAAAAGCAGCCCAAGAAGAGCCCGAAGAAGCCCAAGAGAGCTCGAAGACGAGCCCAGGAGTAGCCCGAACAGCCCCAAAGATGCCCCCCTCAGGCCCCGAAGAGCTCCCAAGAACCCCGACAAGAACCCCAAAACGACCGCCAAACGGTTTCGAACCATCTGATCACTGACTTCAATTAAGGGGTCGGCGGATGTGGCGTAAGCCTGAAAGAATCGGATCGTAATCTTATCGGGCCTTGCTTGTCCTTGCGCTGCTCAGGTGGTTCTTCGTATTTCTTGGAAAGTTTGTCTGGCGGTGCACCGCCGCCATCTGTTGTCGGCGGCGCTCCGCCTTCGCTGGTTCCATTACCGTGGGCGTTCTCATTTCTCTGGCCGCTGCCTCGCCCGCGCCCGCCTCCCTCCGCCGCTCCCCCCGCGCCTTTTCAATTCAAGCAGCCCTTCCCGCGGGTCCCGCGGCGCCCCTCCCCGCGCCGCTGCCGCCAGCGGCCGCGGGCGCTTCGCGGGCGCATGGCGAGCGAGGGCGCGGCCAGCAGCGCCATGGACAACTCCGCGGAGGCGCTGGGTATTCAGAAAACGCCTGCTCAGCCCAAACCATGAAAAGCCCCGAAGCGTCCGCTTGCAAAAATACAAAAAAAAAAAAAAAAAAAAAAAAAAAAAAAATAAAAAATAATAAAAAAATAAAAAAAACCAGTGCAGGCTGATTTCCTGGATTCCTTTTGAGGTGAAAAAAAAAAAAAAAAAAAAAAAATAAAAAAAAAAAAAAAAAAAAAAAAACAAAAAAAAAAACAGGTGGAGAACATGGCGGCTTCAGATGCGAGCCAGTCGCTTTTCGAGCAGGTCGCCGAAGCCTTGAACCTCTTCGAGATGTTCGCCCAGGCTCGAGGGAAACGGATCGAGCGCGCCCGACGCCAATGCGGCCCCGCCCCCGTTCGCCCGCGTTGGCCTGGATGCAGGCGGCGGCGGGGCAGGGCCCAGAAGCGACGGTGCTCTCGGCGTTTACCTTGCCTTGCGCAGGAGGCAGGCATGGATGACATCATCGCCGATCCCGCGCCGCCAGGCTGACAGACGGCGGAGTGCCCTGGCAGCAGCAGCAGCGACCCCTCGCCAGAGGCGAAGCAAGGACCGACGCTCATCCCCGTCCACAATCAGGGCGCGGCGCCGAAGTCGCCGCCACGTCGCACCCGAGACGCTGGCGGCACGTGGCGGGCGGAGCAGCAGCAGCAGCGGCAGGAGGTGCAGCAGCAGCAGCAGCAGCCGCCGTCGGAGAAGCCTCAGCCGCCGTGGCGCCAGGCGCAACCGCCAGCAGGCGCGCCCAACGTGGGCGCCTCAGGCGCGCCCAACGTGGGCGCCTTCGTCGCCAAGGTACCCAAAGTGCCGAAAGCGTCTGCGGCGCCAGAGGACGTGGTGCAGGCGTACAAGTTCTTGCGCTCGCTGCTGAGCGAGAGCGCGCCGATCGCCTGGAACTCCATGCACGTCCAGGAGCCACTGGAGCTGCTGCAGCGCTACGTCGGCATCTGGGGTCGCGCCAGCAGGGGGCCGCCCGCGCCCATGCACGGTGGCCCGCAATTCTGGCGCGGCCAGACGTGGCGCAAGAGCGGGAAGCGCTGGGGCAACCGTGGTGGTTCAGGCCCCAAGTCGGAGTGGTACGCCTCCAAATGCGGCCGCGCGCCACCGCGCCGCTCGCTCCAGGACAGCGGCGGCGGCCCGTACCTCGCGCCGACGCCGCCGCCGCCACCGCCGCCACCGCCGCCCCCGCGGCCGACGGCCGCGAGTTCGGCGCCCGCGGCAAAGGCAGCGGCCGTGCGGCCGCCTCCACTGCCCCTGACGGTCAAGGCGATGCCTTCCAAGAACCGCGGGCTGTACCTCTGAGACTCGCGGGCCGCGGGCTTTCACAACCCCCTCGGAGGTCAGACGCCGACTGAAACATCCATGAGGGGCGGGGGGACGTGAGAGCGGAGAGGTGATGGACGGTGAGCCAGGAGACAAATGGAAAGAGAGCGGAGTGGAAGTTTCAGTCGGCATCTGATTTTCCGATTTTCAGGTGCCGTTCTTCGCCGCTGGCGGCTGTCGCGGTAGGCGTGCGCCGCGCTCGCGGGACCGTTCGCGAATATCCTTTGCCCGCGTCGCCAGCAAAAAATCGGCGGGGCACCGCCTGTCATGGGCTCTCGTCGGCGGCACTCCGCCTAACTTCGGCGGTGCACCGCCCGCGCGCGCTGGGCTCCCAGCACTCCCCCCCATTCAGCTTCGGCGGTGTACCGCCTGTGCGTGCTCCACGCTCCCTGCACGCCTCCTCCATTCCTCTTATGATGTTTTCCGCAGCCGCAGGCTCCAGGCTGCGCTTGCGCCGCGCTTTTCCCGCGCGCGCCTTCGCGGGCGCCCATCCGCCGTCCTCGGCGCGCTCTCGCAGCCTTCGCGGCCGCCTCCCTTCGCGCCGTCTTTGGCGCGCTCTCGATCGCGGGCCTCCAGTGCGCCATCGAGCTCTTCTCTTCGCGAGATGCCCATGATCAGCGTCTTCGGGTGCACGTGCCCGTTGTCGGGGACCTGCTCGAAACGCGGGAGTTTCTTCAAGGGCGCGTCGCGAGGTGAGGCCCTGTCGAGGCTCAAGACGCACTTGGTGAAGTCGAGCTACCACCTCCTCGAGGATGTCGACGCGGATCTTCAACTGGCCATCGCCGAGGTCGGCGCGCCCAAACGATTGCTTGCCCACGTCTTTCGGCGAACCTCGGTGGCGCTCGGCTCACCGAGGTCCGAGCGCCTTCGGGGTTCGACGAATGGCGCGAGCGATCGCGGGGCGCGCTTGAAGGTCGAGGAGTGGACTGAGGACACGGACGAGTGGGAGCGCTGGCAGAAGGCCAACGACGAGCAGTGGTGCAAGAACAACCGCCGCCGTGGCGCTCGCAGTGCGCCGTGCCAGCCTCCCGAGCAGGTCGCTCCACTCAGCCAGAGTGCAGTGGCGGCGGCCTTCCCGAAGGGCAGCGGCAAGGGCGGTCCGCTTCAGCTCAACATGAGCGGAGCGAGCTCGCCCGTCAGCGCCAACATCGCGCCCGAGGCCACCGTGCAGCTGAACTCAGCGCAGGCGCAGGTGATCCTCGACAGCGCCACGAGGGCGAGGATGTGCTCGGCGGCCTGCCTGGCAGTGGCGGAGCGGTCGGCCGTGGCGTTCCGCGCCGAGCAGGCGGCCCTCGCCGACCTGCAGGAGACGCTGGCCAGCTGGCTCTCCAACAACGCGTCGTGAGGCCACGTTGGGGTCCTCCCGTCGCGGCGGCGTCGGCCGCCCCCTTCGGCCGCCTCGTCGGCCGCCCTCTTCGGCCGCCACGTCGGCCTAGCAGCCCGCCGCGCCGCCCGCGCAGGGCTTGCATCGGCCGCGTAGGCCGCCTTGGGCCCCGCGGGGGTTCGACGCCGACTGACAGATCGGGGGGGGGGGGCACGGTGAGGGAGGTGCGGAGGGAAGGGGCATGGAGAGGAGCATGGGAGGGGGGTGCGGCATGGGGAGGGGCATGAGAATCGGGGTGGGGCGGAAAGGCTCTCGGTCGGCTTCTGACCCCCGCAACTCTTCGGCGCGTCCGCGCGGTCGCTCGCGCGCGCGCGGGCCGTGCGCGCACTCTTATTTTTGGCGGGTCCGCCATTCTTTCTTGGAAAACTGCGATCATCATCATCAGCATCATCGTCATCAACATCACCATCATCATCATCATCATCATCGTCATCATCATCATCATCATCATCATCATCATGAGTAGCATTGCCATTCTCATCCTCATCATTCCGATCACCCCCATAGGAGGAGAAGGAAGAGGAGGAGTGGTGGCGAGGAGAGGGTGAGGAAGAGGAGGAGGGGAAGGAGGAGGAGGAGGAGGAGGAGGAAGGGGGGGGGGGGGGAGGAGTCCTTCCCCACCATTTTTCATCACCATTCTCACCATCATCATTCCGATCACCACCATCGGAGGAGGAGGAGGAGGAGGAGGAGGAGGAGGAGCAGCAGGAGGAGGAGTGGTGAGGAAAGAGAATGAGGAGGAGGAGGAGGAGAGGGAACGATCTCGGCGCGGCTGCGATGAGGGCTGGTTTCCTGCGCCGCGTATCGCGGCGTATCCTGGCGTATCCTGGCGTATCCTGGCGTATCCTGGCGTATCGCGGCGTATCGCGCGACGGCGCGACGCGATACGCCAGGATGCGCCAAGATACGCCGCGATACGCCAGGATACGCCAGGATACGCCCGTATCCTGCCGTATCCTGGCGTATCCTGGCGTATCCTGGCGTATCGCGGGGTGCCGCGGAGCGCGATACGCCAGGATACGCCAGGATACGCCGCGATACGGGCGTATCCTGGCGTATCGCGGCGTATCCTGGCGTATCCTGGCGTATCGCGGCGCGCCGTCGCGCGATGCGCCAGGATGCGCCAGGATACGCCAGGATACGCCGCGATACGCGGCGCAGGAACGCAGCCCTCAGCGCAGCCGCGCCGAGCTCGTTCCGATCCTTCGGAATCGCCATCACCATCACCATCGCCACCTCGCCATCTCACCTTCACCACCACATCGCCATCGCCACCTCGCCATCACCACCTCACCATCACCAGAAATCATCGTCAGCACCTCGCCACCACCATCATCGCCACCACCAGCATCATCGTCGCCACCACCATCAGCATCACAACCTTGCCACCACGTATTCGTCGGCGGCGCGCCGCCCATCGGTTGGACTTGTCCGCTGTGCTCCGCCCTTTGTTTTGTTTGACGTTTCCGTCGGCGGTGCGCCGCCCATTGCCTGGTTGCACAATTTCGTCGGCGGCGCACCGCCCATGGGTCGTCGTTGTCGGCGGCGCACCGCCCATTGTATGATTAGACAATTTCGTCGGCGGTGCACCGCCCATCGGTTGGACTTGTCGGCGGCGCACCGCCCAATTTATGATTGGGCAATCTCGTCGGCGGTGCACCGCCAATCGGTCGTCGTTGTCGGCGGCGCAGCGCGCATTGTATGGTTGCACAATTTCGTCGGCGGCGCACCGCCCTTCGATCGTCGTTGTCGGCGGCGCACCGCCCATTGCATGGTTAGACAAGTTCGTCGGCGGCGCACCGCCCATCGATCCTCGTCGTCGGCGGCGCACCGCCCATTGTTTGCATGTATATTCGTGAGCGCCACGCCGATCACTTGTTTTCCTTGTCGCGGCTGTCGCATCGCGCCGCGCGTTTTCGGCGGCGCACCGCCTGTTGTTCCAATTGTGTAGGCTGTGTTGCGCAGCCTTGTCCACTTCTCCAGAACCAACCTGCTCTCTCATCCGCCTTGCCCCTTGTTCCCTTTCATCCTCGCGCCGTGTTCTCGACAGCCGTTTTGTGCTGGCGGTCGGCCGCGGGGGCCGCGGCGCCGCGGGCCATGGCGGCCGCCGAGGAGGAGTCGCCCGTGCCCCCCTTCTTGCGCGAGGGCGTCAAGTCACCCGTGCCGTCCGAAGACAGCTCGCAGGAAGAAGGCTCGAGGCCGCAGGCAGCAGACTCGTTCAAGAACGAGCCGCAGGAAGCAGGCTCGAGGCCGCAGGAGCTTGGTTCTGTGAAGGCCGAGGAAGGCGACACCTCGGCGGAGGCCAGTGCAGCTCCGCCTTGGCCCAAGGCCTCCTCGCCTGCGACTCCGCAGGAGCCCCCGCAGCGCGTGCCTGAGGAGGTCGCGGCCGCTGCGAAACCAAAGGCGGGGAAGGCGGGGCGGCCTCTCCTCAGGCGCCCCGCCGCCGTGCCGCCCGCCAAGCAGCCCCCGTCGCAGCGCTCGCTTTCTCAGTTCTTGACCGCGAAGAAGGGCGGCGGCGCACCGCCTGCGAAGGCAAAGGCGAGCGCGGAGCCCAAGGCAAAGGCCAAACAGAAAGCGAAGAAGAAGCCAGCAGCGGCGGCGCCTTCGACGGCGGAGGACGCAGCAGCAGGGGCGGACGAGGCAGAGCCACAGCAGCAGGCCCAGACGCAGCACGACAAGAAGTCGGTTGCAGCCTCGCAAGCACCGCCGGCAGCGGAGGAGGATGCAGAGCCACAGCAGCAGCGTCAGGATGCAGCGCCGACGGAGGCAGAGGCGGCAGCAGAGGAGCCGCAGGCCGCGCCCTCAGACACGTTCGAGGCCGCCACGGACGAAGCAAAAGATGACTACGGCCGCTTCACGACGGGCTACGACCCACCCTGTCCAGGCCCGACGTGCGCCAAGTGCGGTCGGGATGCGGAGAGCGTCCGCTTCAGGCTCGCCCAGAAGAGCGCCAACACGTGGTGGTGTGGGAGCTGCAACAGCAAGAGTTCGATGGTGCAGCGCTGCTATGCGCACTGGCCACCGCGCTCGTTCGCTCTCATGCGCAAGGCGGACCAGCAGGCGTTCTGGCGCTCGATGGACGACCCTTCCATTGAGAACAACGCTCAGTTCGAAGAGGAGCTGGTGAGGGTCCTCAGCGTCTCGAGGAAGGAACGCCTCACGGAGACCAAGGGCGGGGATTGGAAGCCCTTGTCCGTCTGGGCCCAGGAGGGGTACGACGCGGACGCCGTCCGTGCCAACAACGACGTGAGGTACAATTCCGACTTGAAGCAGGATTGTTACCGCATCCGCATCGAGGGCAGCAGGCAGGAGAACATCGAAGAGACAGTGAGGCAGGAGCTCCGCCAGAACAGGAAGCCGCCGAGGCCACCCCCACCGAAGCATGAGAGAGCCGTGGAGCCACTCCCGCAAAAGACGCACCGCTCGCCGAGCGGTGGCTACGAGGGCCCCACAGGCGCTGGTCGCCGTTCGACGAGTCGGAGCGGCGACAGCGACTGTTCGCAGAACCGCCAGCTGAAGCGGGGCCACTCCAGCAGCGGCGACGGCACGGACCGCTTCCCCAGCCGCGGCCGCAAGCGCAGCAGCCGCGGCCGCAGGGCGGACAGCCGCCAGAAGCACCGCTCTTCCAGAGGTTCCCGCAGAGCCGACGCGAAGGGCCGCCGCTCGAGGAGCCGCAGGGCGCACAGCAAGAAGGAGAAGGCCCGCTCGAGGAGCCGCAGGGCGCACAGCAAGAAGGACAAGGCCCGCTCGAGGAGCCGCAGGGCGCACAGCAAGAAGGACAGCCGCAAGACGGGTCGCTCCCAGTCTCGCGAGAAGCAGCGCTCGAGGAGCCGCAACGACCACGGCAAGAAAGGGAGGGACTCGCGCAGTCGCATCAGGAGGGAACGCAGCGAGCAGAAGCGTGTCCAGAAGGCCATCAAGGACCGCAAGGCGTTGGCGATGAAGACGCTGGAAAAGACGGGATCCTGGGACGTGCAGCTCGCATCGCTCCTCGACGACGAGGACTGCTCCAGGGTGCCGACCTGGGCGGTGAAGAACGCGAAGGACAGCCACAAGGATCTCTCGAAGCTCAGGGAGGCCGCGAAGACCGCGCTCGAGGACCCCAGGGCGAGCTTGCCGTACGAGGCGAAGGCCCTGGAGGCAGCCCTCGCCGACGCAAAGACCGCTGTCGGTGGCCTGCGTTCGGCCATCGAGCACGCGAGCTGCTCAACGGCCTTTTCATCCATCGTGGATGGCGGTGCTCCGCCGATCGACCGCTCGACTGCCGATCGATCGATCGAAGATTTTGCTGATCGACCGCTCGACCCATCGAGGATTTCGCCGATCGACCGCCGACCGATCGCGTTCGGATCGGTCGACCGCCGATCGATCGATCGACCGCCGATCGAGCGCCGTTCGATCGCGATCGACCGCCGATCGATCGCGTTCGACCGCCGATCGATCGCGTTTGCGTCCCGATCATCCTTCTACAGGCCAAGAAGTACAGCAAGAAGAACACCTCGAAGGACTGAGCTCGGCGGCGGCTGCCCTGCTCAGTCCCCAGCCGCTGCGACGCGCGCTGGGGCGCGCTGGAGGCGCGCTGGAAGTCTGCCCCCGCCCGCGCAGACTTCCCTCGCTTAGACAAAAACTATATTCCTCCGTGGTCCGCCTCCCTTTCCTCGTGCACGGCGTCCCTGTAGCCATGCTCCTCTTATTTCTGGCGGTGCACCGCCCATGGGCAGCATCCGCCGACGGCGGTAGTTTGCCTCCTGTCCACACCCCGCACTCTTCTGGCGGTACACCGCCCGTTGCCAGCCATCCGCCGACGGCGGTACTCCGCCTCCTGTCCATGCCCCGCACTCTTCTGGCGGTGCACCGCCCGTGTGCAGCCATCCGTCGTCGGCGGTACTCCGCTTCCTGTCCATGCTCAGGAGTCTTCTGGCGGTGCACCGCCTGTTGTCAGCCATCCGTCGTCGGCGGTGCCCCGCCATCCGTCATCCGTTGTCACCCATCCGTCATCCGTTGTCAACCTTTTCCACCGCCTCACCCACCCTACTTCAACGGCTCGAAGGGCGCCCGCGGCGGCGCGCCAGGCGGGGGCGGCGCCATGGCCGAGCGATGGCCCCCTGCCGAGCGTCAGAGGCTGCAGGGGGCAGCGCTTCTGCGCCCGCGGCGGCGCGCCAGGCGGGGGCGGCGCCATGGCCGAGCGATGGCCTCCTGGCAAGCGTCAGAGGCTGCAGGAGGCAGCGCTTCTGCGGGGCGTATCGCGGGCGGCGCTGGACAGGTGCACGGAATCCAAAATTCATAATGCGCAATGTGTTTGAAGGATGTTTTGTTTGGTCGGCTTTTTCTTTTCAAAATGCCCAACCGATCTCCACCCGCCTTCCCCGCGCAGGGTGGCTCGCGTCCTGCTGCAGGACGACGACGAGCACGTGGCGGCGGCGACCGTGGGCGCCGACGTGGCTCGCGCGGTGGCGCCGCTTCTGGATGTTATCGAATTGCCGCGCCGAGACGGTGGCCCAGCGTTCAGGTGGACTGTATGTTTGCCCGACAAGATCGTCCCCAAGCTTGCCCACGCGGCGGGGCCTTGGAGTGATCGGTTCTGGGCGGCGATGCGGGTGTTTCCTTCGTCGCCATCGCAACCGTGGCGGATGCTGCTCTACCACGACGACGTGGTCGTCGGCGCGCAGCTCAAAGCTGCAAACCGCAGGACGTCCATTGTTGTGTACATTAGTTTTTTGGAGCTGGGCACATGCCTTCAAGAAGAGGGCGCCTGGCTCCCGCTGGGAGTCCTTCGGTCAGAGGACAAGAAGGATATCACCGCAGCGGGCGTGGTGAGGGCCATCCTGCGGCGCCTCTTCCTCGGGCCAGGAGGCGGCGGTTTCGACGTCGGCGCGTCTCGGTTGCATTTCAAGTGCCACAGGCTGATCATGGACGAAAGCGCGGGCAAGGACACCTTCTCGTACAAGGGCTCCAGCGGTTGGCGGCCCTGCTGCAACTGCAAGAACGTCGTGCTCGACCAGGGGACTGGCACCCTCAGCCGTTGGGACCCGTCTGGTTACCTGGTGGGTATCGCTTGCGTCGACGCCTCGAGGTTCGACCCGATGACTGCGGAGGCGTCGGGGGCGGGCAATGCGCGGCCGACGCTCGGCGAGTCCAGAGAGTTCACGAACGGACTTCGCGAACTCCCTGGAATTCGCGAGCGGAGTTCGCTCGGCCGGCCCCCGCCAAGGAGTTCGCGAAGGGGTGCGACGAACTCGTGGAACTTCAACGCACGGCGAGTGCAGTGGCCTTCCAGAATCTCCAATCCGCGTACGGCATCACAGTGAACGAGTTCTCGTTGATGGCCGACGTCGAACTCCGACGCGTTTGCTCGCTGGACATGTACACGCGCGACCCGATGCACATCATCCTGGCGAGCGGAGGCACGTTCCAGGTGGAGGTGTTCTGCCTGCACAAAGCAGTGGCGCGCGTGATTCCAGACGTGTGGGATCGGTGGCGAACCGATTTCCAGCGCTGGGCTCCAGGCCGCGGCGGAGGGAAAGCTCCCGTGCATCTCTTCTCCCCTGCCAGGAAGAAAGCCTGCGTCGAGGCAGGGCATTTCGTCGGCTCCGCGTCGGACTGCCTCGCCGTCCTGCCGTTCCTCAGGAACTGGCTGCACGTGGATTTCTTGCCGCATCACGCGCCGTTCCTGCCCCAGGCGCGGTCCTTTGAGGCCATGTATGCCGTCATGGAACTGTACCTGGCGGCGAAACGCGGCGGCTGCCCAGACACGTTCGATGTTGATTTCAAGCGCCATGTCGGGTTGGCGCTCAGGAAACACGTGCGGGCCTACACGGACGCGTGGATCGTGCCTAAGCATCATTATCTTTGGCACGCAGCTGTGCAGGCGGCGGAGGATGGGTTGATGCTCGACTGTTTCGTGCTCGAGCGAAAACACAAGCTCATCAAGGACACCGCGGAGCACTACGACCGCTTGGGCGGCATGGACAAGGATGTGATCACCCAAGTTGTGGCTACGTACTTGCACGAGTCCTCGGCCGCGCCGCGCCAGTCGCACAAATGGTGGCCGACCCCTGAGCTCGACGGGATCATCGGGCAGCGCGGTTGGGGCCAAATGGGCTTTGGTGCACGCGCGAGCCTCCATGGGGGGCGCGCCTGCGGGGGCGCCTCTCGGGGCAACGCCGAGGCTCGCACGTGCACCAGGGCCTATCCAGGCACGGCGCCATCACTTGTCGTCGAGCTGCTGTCGGCGGCCTCGTCTACGGCAGCGGGGACGTGTGGCTCGAGGGCGACGCCGCGTTCCACGTCCACTGCGTGGCGGTGGCCGCGGGGCGCTCCTACCTCATCGTGGAGCCGCTGGACCTGGCGTCGCGGCCTGCGCCTGGGGAGTCCGCGTGGCGGCCACGAGGAGGACCGAGCTGTGCAAGGAGGAGGGAAGGGGGAGGAGGGGAGGGAGGGGGAGGAGGAGGAACAGGGGGACGAGGAGGAGGGGAGGAGGAGGGGGACGAGGAAGGAGAGGAGGAGGAGGAGGAGGAGGAGGAGGGGGACGAGGAGGATGGGATGGCCCACTACGCCGCCGCCCCATAGGATGCGGCGCGCTGGCTGCTGAGGACGCCCCGCGGGCGCCTGCGGCGTACACCCGCCGAGCCGAGGACGGGTCGGTCCGCGCGCTGGTGTAAAACGCGCGCGCGCGGCGGTGCACCGCCTGGCGGTGGGCCGCCTGTTGTAAAAAATCACGTTCGCGCGGCGGTAGCCCGCCTGGCGGCATCCCGCCTGGGGAAAAGGAGGGACGGAGAGGAGGGGGGCGGGAGCGGGGCCCCGCAGGCTGCACGGATCGATGGCGACGCCGACGCGTTTTTGAAAGCGCCCCCGCCCCCCATTTTCCATACGAAAAAGCAGACTTATCGGACTTATAAATTAGATATAAGTTACATATAAGTAAGATATAAGTAAACTAGTTTTGATGAAGATGCTAGATATAAGTAAGAAGAAGTAACATACATGCAGCATGTAACATATGTCAACGCCATCACCAAAGGCAGAGCGGCCTCCGGCACCGTTTCCGGACAGATCTGGTGGATCCGCTGGATCCGGTGACGAATCCCAAACCGGCGCCCTCGCTTGAGACATCCTCACAAAACCGGCCCCGGGGGAGGTGCCCAGAGGAGCCCAGAGCGGCCTCCGGCACCGTTTCCGGACAGATCCGCATCCGTGATACTGGAATCCCGGTGACGAATCCCAAACCGGGCCCTCGCTTGAGACATCCACACAAAACCGGCCCCCAGAGGAGCCCAGAGCGGCCTACGGCACAGTTTCCGGACAGATCCGGTGGATCCGGTGGATCCGCCGACGAATCCCAAACCGGCGCCCTCGCTTGAGACATCCTCACAAAACCGGCCCCGGGGGAGGTGCCCAGAGGAGCCCAGAGCGGCCTCCGGCACCGTTTCCGGTCAGATCCGGACAGATCCGGTGGATCCGCGCCCCGGGGGAGGTGCCCAGAGGAGGAATGAGGAGGAGGAGGAGGAGGAGGAGGAGGAGGAGGAGGAGGAGGAGGAGGAGGAGGAGGAGGAGGAGGAGGAGGAGGAGGAGGAGGAGGAGGAGGAGGAGGAGAAGATGATGGAGCTGCGGGGTGGAGGAGGACAGACGGAGGCAAGAGAAGGATGGAGGAGGAGGAGGAGGAGGAGGAGGAGGAGGAGGAGGAGGAGGAGGAACCTCATCACCCTCGCCAACAAGCGCACGCACATTCTTCTATATACAGAAACTCCCGATCAACCGCAGAGCGGCCGGCTAGTAATCATCATCCTCCTCCCTCACCTGATCCTCCTATTGCCCCCCACGCGTTCCCCGAAGGCTTTCCAAACCGACTCGGGGAACAACTGGCCCGATAGCTTGGCCAAGCTCTAGCCCAGCTGTTGGCCACATAGGCGCTTCCAAATGAGCAGGGGGCGGCGGTGACTCGCCGTAGACGTCTCAACTAATACACACATATATGCATACACACATATATATGCATACACATGTACAGTACATGTGCATGTAGATGTATATGTATATGTGCAACAATGTGCGGCCCCATGAGTCCTTAGACAGTACTCCTTAATAAGTGATTATGTTCGAACGACTCCCCTATAAGGCTATTGACGATCCTCCCATGAAGGATTCATTGGTGAACGTTTTCTGTGCGTGCTACTTTACTGACGATCCTAACTCACGAATCCACACGAAGGTCCAAAGGTTTTCCTTAGACAGGATTCTTCATCAACGCTTCCTTAACAGTAACTCTTGCCTCGTGGATCCTTCGTACAGACTTTTATTTACAGGCTCTTCAATCATAGCTGCTAGGGAATTGTGCATGTGCTCCTTAGGATTGACTCCTCACTAAAACTTCCTCTGTAACCATCTCTTGCTGAAAAATCCCCAGTGCCGCTCCCGTAACAAGGACTCTTCAGTAAGGGCTCTTTTTTGTACGGGGTCTCCACGGTAGACCCTTTCACCAAGGAGTCTTTCATGCGGATCTCCTTCTGGGGTGCTTTAGTCCGCCGATCCGGCGTGTGAGTTGAAGGGGGGAGGGGGTGACCGGGGTGGCTCTGCCGGGGTAGGGGGAGGGGAGGGGGGGGTGTCCGGTGGCGTGGGTTCCGGTGGCGTGGAGGGGGGGTACTCTGGAGGCCGTGGCGGCCTCCTTGGAAATCCTGGGGGCACCTTCGGCCAGGGACACTTCTAGCAACAGCCGACGAAGAGAGAAAAAGGAAGGGAAAATGGGAGCCGGGAACGTGGCCCCTAGACCGCAATATCGGATCCACAGTTTTGTGCCACAGGCGGATTGTATAAGGTGCGGCAAGAGACTTCTGCTTCTGAGTAGCGAATGGCTCTTATTTCATCGTCAAGCTCCGCTTTATATACGTCTGCAGTCAGCTTGCCAACTGTGAAAGCCGAAATCAAACGTATGTTCCCTGAGCGCTTGGAGAGACGACTGAGCATGTGATGGATGATGAACTCGAGGACGGACCACCCCCCTGGCTCGCCCACCCCTCCCAGACCCCCTAGCAAACCGTCGCGCCGCATCTTTTCTGGCTGTCTTCGCGATGGCCGTCTGCTTCCGAGTCATCTCTGCGCGCCCCTTCCTCAGGTGCTCTGCTCCTTCTCCTCCTTTCCCTCATCTCTGACCCCCCCTCCTCCTCATCCCTGCGCTCCTCCTCCTCCTCCTCCTCCTGTCCTCTCCTCCTCGTCCCTGACCCCCTGCTCCTCCTCTTCATCTCTGCGCACCTCCTCCTCCTCCTCCTCCTCCTCCTCCTCCTCCTCCTCCTCCTCCTCCTCCCCCTCCCCGTCCTCCTCCTCCTCCTCCTCCTCCTCCTTCTGTCCTCTCTTCTTCCTCTCCTTCTCTCTGACCACCTCCTCCTCCTCCTCCTCCTCCTCCTCCTCATCCTCTCCTTCGCCTCCGCCTCCTTCTCCTCATCTTCCTCCCTCTGCTCTCGCTTAGGCTCCCGCTTCCTCTCCGCTCCTGCCCTGATGGCCACTCCCCCCTCCCGCTGGTGCCGCACGCAGGCCCCCAAGATGGGCGCAGACGCACGGCTGGTGAAAGCTCCTGCGCCGGGGATGGCGGCCGGCGCTGTCCGAATTAATGCTCGGAGGCGGGAGCTCGGAGCTCCCGTGGCGCGCCCGGCTCACTCGGCGGGGCCGCCGACCCCGCCCTCGGGTCGCGCGGCGGGACGAGGGCCCTGCTGCTGCTCCTTCTCTGGTCCCGCCCAGCATTGGTGAGCGTTCGTGATTGGTGGGCGGGCACCAACAAGCTGCTCTGCCGTTCGCTCTGGCCAGGCGCTGAGCTTGTCATATCCTGTGTGGTACTAACGCCGAGATGGGGTCGGCTCCTTCGGAACAGGTGCTGTGTGCGGACGGACTGGAGGAGGACTTTCCAGGACAGCCCTTGCATGATGTGTGTCGCGAGCATGCGCTTTTGGTCCCCTCTACCTTCCTCCCTGCGTCCGTCTCATGGCGTACCAGAGTATACAAGGACGAGTGCCGACGGGAAAACACACATGCAGATCGATTGCATAGTTATACACCTGTCTCGATGCGAGAATCAATTTCGCGAATGCAGTGGAGGACCAGTCAGCAGTCCAAGTAGATGCTGCGATTCAGACAGGGGGGTAAGGGTATACCTCGGTGCAAATTGGCTCGGCCACGAATCGCCTCCAGGAAGGTCAATGACCCCGGGATGCAGGCCAAGTTCTGGGAACTCGTCAGGACCTTCAATGCCCCCACCCTGGGATACGAGCCCTACCGCCCAATGCGCCCCAACGGATGCCCAAATGAAGGACTTCGCGAATGAACGCCTCCGTCTGACCCTCAGAGCCCACACGAGCCTCCTGGAGCAGCACTGACACACTTCGGGGGCTACCCATGGGGAGCTTCCCATACCATCTTGTTGGCTTTTACGGATCGACACTGTCACCGATTCCCACACGCTGATCGACGCTAGAGCGCTGTGACAGCGGAATTACGAGGGTATAGAAAAAGCTCTGCTACCGAAACACAAGCACACATCCGCGGCGAGCGAGGGATGGCAGGTGAGAACGGGGAGGCCTGCTCAAAGGGCGCCGCGCTTCTCAGAGGCCCTCTGGCCTTCTGAGAAGTTTTTCGTATCTTCGGGGGAAGCTGGGGAAACTTTTCAGAAGGCAAGGGGACTTCCGAACCTTCAGAAAAGGCGTTAGCTCCCCCAATGCGTGCCGCAGGTGGTTTTTGGCGCGTGGACGTCCACGCTGGAGCGGGCCCGCGTGGGCACATCGGGGGAAGCCTCAACTCCGCACGCGAGAGTATCACGCGAATTCAGTCGGGCGTCTGCCTGGCTACTGCTGGCAGCAAGCGATGGGGGGGGGGGGGGGAAATGAGAAGGGAAGGCCTTCTCAGAAGGCGGCGGCGCGTCTCAGGAACCCTCTGGCCTTCTGAGAGGTTTTCTGTCTCTACAGTCGGCCCGCATCAGAAGCATGAGCGATGAGGTTGCAGGGGCCTCGGACTCCCATTCCGAAGCGCTTCTCGAGCGGAGCGCGGCCAGCGAGAGTGGCCCAGCATGGACCGAGGAGGCAAGGATGCAAAGGGCACCCTCGGGAAGGATGCCCGTGCTCATCGTGCGGGTTGGCTGTGCGGGGAAGGCTTCGACAACCTCGCAGAGGGCCGGGCACTCCCGAGCCCCCTGCGGAGGCCCGCGCTGGGGCTCCTGCCGCAACGCGGCCACACAGTCCAGGATCGGTGCGCGGCTCCCGTCGTCCAGGAGCGCTCTCGCTCCGGCGCGGGCAGCACTTCTGGATCGTATTCTTGCCTCGTCGCTGCAATATCCCCGCTGGTGTCTCTGCTCCTCCTCCTCCTCCTCCTCCTCCTCCTCCTCCTCCTCCCTCCTCATCTCATCCGCCTCCTCGTCCTCCTCCTCCTCCTCCTCCTCCTCCTTTCCTTTTCCTTTTCCTTATAAACAACCCCTCCCTGTCGCACCCCGAGGCCGGTCGAAAAGGCGGGCCGGGCGTCTTGACACTGAAGCTCAAACATGAACAACACTTTCAAAGATAGAGGGCGGGCCGCTTCTAAAATGTGGCTCCCGCCTTAGCGCCGCGCATGTGCGTATCAACAACTTGCAAGTGCTTCACGGTTTGAGGGCGAGCTGTTTCCAACATGTGGCTCTCGCCTTAACGCCGCGCGTGTTCGTTTTGGACATTTGAACACATTTAACGGATCGAGGGCGGTTCGTTTTCAAACTGTGGCTCTCGCCTCAGCGTCGCGCACATTCGTTCTCAGAATTTGCAAGAGTTTCTCGGATTGAGGGCAGTCCCTTTACAACATGTGGCTATTGCCTTAGCGCCGCGATCACTCGTCTTAAACATTGGCAAGAGTTTTACGGATTCCCACGGTGAACGTTTCAGAAAGGGTGCTGTGGAAGGACTCAGGAACGTGAAAGCGCAACAATTATGTTGATTCGGGGTGTTGAAGTCCCGGTAATGGTGTTTGGGCACGCTTCAGGGTCTTCAAACGGTTCTCCCAACGAGGTAGCTCCCTCAGTGGAAATGAAACTTGTAAGGGCTTGTGAAGAGGTAACTTGGAGGGAGGGTTTATTTCAACATCGTTGATGAGTCTTGGGGTTACACTGGTCCTCCTCCTCCTCCTCCTCCTGCTCCTCCATTGTGCAACGCCCCATTCTTCGGTTGCGCGGCAAACGTTGGGTCAAATCCTGCAACTGCCAGTTTGGGATCAAGATCCGCCAGGCCACCCTGGTCGGCGGATAGAAAGGGATTCAACGGAAGGCAAAGAAGTGAGGGAGAGAGGAGCAGGATGTCAGATGGGACACGTGCGCACCTCCATCCTCCATTCTCTCCTCTCCCCCCTCTCTCCTTCCATCCCTCCTCCTCCCCCATGCATCCTCCTCCGTTCTTCCTCCTCCTCCTTCTCCAGCTCGTCCCTCCCCCCTGAATCACTGCGGACCGTGGCGTCTCCTCGGAACGCAGACCTTCCGTCCTCCCCCTCTCACTGCTCTTCCTTCTCCTCCCCTTCCATACCCCCCCCCTTCTCCTGCTCCTCCTCCTCCGCCTCCTCCTCGTCCTTCCGCCGCCTCCTCTTGCACCACCCCCGCCTCCCTCCTCCCTCCTCGACCCCTTCCTCTCCTCCCCTTCCTCCTCGTCATTCTCTCTCCTTCTCCTCCTCGTTCTGGTAATGAGGCCCTTCCTGTGCCCTTCAGCTGTCAAGCAAACTATCCAGGGTGAAATGCCTGTCCTCGGGGACATCCCGCGACGCCGCCCCAGGCAGCCCCGGCCCGCTGCGACCCGCAGCAGGCGACGGAACGGGACCTGGCCCGCAGCACCAGGTGACAGAAGCGCGCAAGCCGGCCCGCTGCGCCCGGCAGCAGGCGACGGAAACGCGCAGGCCGGCCCGCTGCGACCAGCAGCAGGCGACGGGGGCGCAGCCGGGCGCCAACACGGCAGCTGCGGCCGCGCGCGCGGGGGAGCTGCGCGCGCAGGCAGAGGCGCTGCGGCCCTTCCCCCCGGGTAGGAGGCTGCGGTCGCCCTCCTGCAGTTCGCCGCGGAGGCCGCGGACCGCGGCGAGCGGCAGCACGCGGAGGACGCGGCGGCGGCCGCTTGCGCGCCGCTTGCGCGGCTACGGCGGCGGCCTGGCCCGCGCGGGCGGGGGCCTGGCGCCGCGCGGGGCCGGGCTGCGGCCGCCGCGGCAGGCCGGGGCCGAGGCCCGCCGGGCCTCGGGCGGGCCAGCGCGCCGCCCTCCCCCCCCTTCACTTTCCCCCCCCCCCCCTGTCGTCTCCTTTCTCTTGCCACAGGGCTCCTCTTGCACTAGTGACGAAATGCATCGGGGGCGGCCAAGACGGGGGCGTCCAAGAAAGGGGGGGCGCAAGTACGGCCGGCGGCCCAAGGGGGGCCAGGGGCGTAATGAAATACGAAGAGGCGCCACATAAAACCTAGAGAAAAGTATCATGGCCCAAGCCATGACACCTACCCCCCCTAGCCATCACCCCCCTCTCTGCCGCCCCCGAGTGCAGGCTCCCAGACCTCTTCCCCAGGGCCAATCCTCGCCCCGAGCTCTCTCTCTCTCTCTCTCTCTTGACGGCCCCGAGGCCTTCCACTCGGCCCCCAGATGCCAAGCATCTAAGCAGAGCGCCCCCGATCCACTTCCGGCACCGTCCTCTGTCCTCGGCCACCTCGTCGTCGTCGTCGTCGTCGTGGTCCTCATCTTCGCCCTCGTCTCGGAGGTTGCTAGAAGGTGGGATGAGGACGAAGAGGAGGATGAGTAGGAGGAGGACGATGAGGAGGAGGAGGACAAGGAGGAGGGGGAGGAGGAGAAGGACCAGGAGGAGGAGGAGGAACAGGAGGAGGAGGAGGAGGAGGAGGAGGAGGAGGAGGAGGAGGAGGAAAAGGAGGAGAAGGAAGACCCCTGGCCAAACGTGCCCCCAGCCTGTCTTCCGTACTTTGCAGCCCCATAGGGCCCTCTGGACCTCGAGGGGGGGTGCTCTGGAGGCCGTGGTGGCCTCCGTGGACATCCTGCGGGCACCTTGGGCCAGGGGCGTTTCTGACAATGCCCGATCGTCCCCCCCCTCGTCCTCGTTCTCGGGATCCTCCCGCTCAGCCTCCAGCCCTCCTTCCTTCTGCCCCTCCCGTCTCCCCCTGCCGAATCGCGCGCGCCTGCGTCGCGACGACCCGCGGACGCGAGGAACGCCTCCCCGCCCTGCCGGTGTCTGTGGAGAACCGATCGTGCCGCAGCCGCAAACTCATGGAGGTCCGCGCGGACCTCCAAAGTTTTATGCTCGTGCATTTTTGTTCGTTCCCCGATGCCTGGGCCCTCGATGAGGACGAGGGGGGGGGAGGGGGAGGTGGAGGAGGGCGCTGGGGCCCCGAGGTCCCCCGAGGCCACGCCGAGCGCGGCCGCGCTCCCTATATCAAACATGACTTTACCACGCATCCATTCTGATCCCCATCAGGCCCGCGATATCCCTCCAAGGACCGTGACTGCGTCAACTTCATCGCTCACATCGGCCTGCGACATCGCCTTCCTCCTCTACCTCGACATCGGCTTCCTGCTCGGCATAAACTTCCTGCTCTACCTCTACCGCGACGTCTTCAACGCGCTGGCGCAGCCCTGCCCGGCACAGACGACTACGACGAGAACGCGCAGACGCACGAGTACTACTGCGCCTCGACCGAACACGCCAACTTCTCGCTGACCACCACAGCGCTGAGCAACCACCTCGACCACCCGACGCCACCATGGCGCCCAAGATGGCTCAGACTCCCGTCGGCAGCTACCACGACAAGCAGTGGCATCCGCAGCAGTGCCAGCACCGACGCCAGCTACGCCGCGGGGACTCGTCAAAACCCCCTCGGACACAGTGGCGCGCCCGCAGCCGCGACGACACTCGAGGCGCGGGCAGCGGGAGCTCCATGGGGCAGCGACAGCACCAGCAGCAAGCACGAAAGCGACGCCAGACAAGAGAAGAGAGGAGAGACGGTTGCCAACAGTGCCCCCACGGAAGCCAGGAGACAGCAACGCTGGAAGAAACCGCCACCAATGCCCCGCTTCGACCGCGACAAGGAACACCGCAAGAACTGCAAGGCAGACGTCGCCTACCCCATCGCCGCCATCCAGAGGCACGCCAGCGACGACTGCGACACTCACGGCATCGTCGCCGAGATCCGACCGCAAACGTCCGTGCTGCTGTACTCACGCGACGCAGAGGATCAGCGGCGAGAGGTTGAGAGCATGATCGACGTCGCTGTCGATCGACCAGATGGGCGGCGCGCAACAAACTGAAGGGGCCCCAGGACACACACATAAATACACACAAATAAACATATTCCCCATAGTTTCCCATATTTTCTGGGTTTTTGTCTTCCCCCCCACTTCCCATATTTTCCCATATTTTCTGGGGAACCGACGATTAATTGTGTCTGTGTGTTTTTTCTCCTCCTGACAAACGTTGGAGGAACTACGGCAAACATCTACAAACTTGGGAGATCGACATCGCTGGCCCCGAAGACCTCGCGACAGCATCAGGGGGGCCGACTCGGATGGAGACGCCGAATCAGCGACGTCGCCCAAGAGGCGCGCGAAGCAACCGCGTTCCGACGCTCCCGCGCCCCACGTCGGTAATCGGCGCCAAAGATGCGTTGGAGGAACGTCGCCAGCATCGCCGGCGACTCCAATGACTGCGGAGGCATGAGCCGTCAACGATCTGCGACAACAACTTCAAGAAACACAGCAGTAAGCTGAAATACAACGAAGTCATGTCGCACGGCAAGAAGCCATCGTCAACCAGCTCGAGGAAGCGAAGGAAAACCCACTGCAAGCGCGAGAAAAAACACAGCAAATTCCAGCGTTTCGAGCACGACCAAGTGGAAGAGCACAAGAAGGATATCTACCACGTCAGGAAAGCGACCGAAAAGATCGCAGAGCACAGCGCGCACAAGACCAGGACAAACAGCACCATCATTGAGAACCTCAAAAACGAGCTCCGCGAAGCTAATGACACCATGCGCCAGTCCGTCGGCCAGAACAACAAGATCTCCCAATAATCAAGGCAATGCTACGAGAACTACTCAAGGACAGCTGCCGCCAGCGAGTGCATGCAATTAACTTTTTGGAAGAAATGCGACTTCATGTGCGTCGACCGCGGCAGCCGCGAGTCGCGGATACGATCGTCAAATGCAACGCAACAGCCTCGAGAAGTGCTTTGAAGGGGGAGATGAAGCCATCCAGCTCCTAGAGCACCAACAACGTATCATCATCGACGGCTTACGACATATAAAACATACAGCGCATTAGCATCGCGCGCAACAGCGCGCGCGAGCACTCGTAGCAGCGAAATCCGAGCGCGTGGGCATCGAGGGCCATGCCCGCAAGCGCATCCAACGCGGCTACCACCTTTCAGAGCAACGCATCAACTACCTCGAGAACAAAATCTACGGGCAAAAGCAGATGACGCACGCTGGGGAGAAGCAGTGCCAGAACGTGACCGACGTCATCCGCGCACTGGAAGGGCGGACCGAGGACAAGCGTGATCGCGTCGCCCAGCCCCACCAAAACAAAGCGGCCTGCGCTGCGACGGCGGAGCTCCGAGCGGAACGCGTGCACTGCGATGCGCCCTCTCCGCCAGCCTTACAATAAACGCCATGTCGCAGGAGGCGCGCGTGCAACGACGCGCCCGGCAACTCGAGGGCGCCCGCGCAGAGATCCACGCAATGCAGAAGGAAAGCGAAGCAGACTTCGTCCGCGACCTCGCCAACCAGTTCAGGCGCGGCGGCGCCGACTCAATTGCCGCCTTCGCGCAGGCGCCGCAAAGAATAACATCGCAAGAAACTGGCCCAAGCGCCCGTCTCGTTGCAACCCCTGACTCCGAGATCTCCGACATCGAGGGCAGCGGCGCCCAGGCCCGGAAGGCCGGATGCTGCCGCGATAAGGGCCATGGCAATGTAGCTCGGTCTACGCCGGAAGACGGCGCGCAGCCGCCGCGCCCGACGCCGACGAGACTGCTCGCGCTCCGCGACCTTAGCCGCTCAAAGGGCAGATCCCGCCATGTCGAACCATGGGGGCTTTCCTCAGCGCAGCCGAGAAACGACGACTACTACTACATAAATTGGCCGGAGAAGTTTCACGGCCCACGTGGCGGCTTCGAGGGGGGCGAGGCGCCAACGCCGATAGCAGACGGAGAGGAACGACCTGCTCAAGCAACAGTGGCGGCATAAACGACGCCATGCGCATCCCCAACGGGGGGGGACCGCGCCGCCGACGGAGTGCATGGCACTGATGGGCTTCCGACTAACACCGGCCTTTCACGTCGGCGCCCCGCCTGCCCGAGCAGCGCCGCTGCCGCCGAAGTCGACCGCGCAACCGTCGGGGTGCGCCGCGAGGGGCGTCGCCGACTTCGGTCGGCGCCGCGGCGCTCCTCGCGCTTCTTTGCGGACAACGGCCGCGGCGCAGTGGGCCCGGCGGGCGAAAGGAACATTGCCCCCGCGGATCACCGCGACGACGCCGACAGCAGCGGCGTCGACGGGGGCGCCCGCGACCGCGCCTGGGAAAACCGACGAGGCACGGTGGCATTGGGGGCGCCGCCGTCACTGAGGCCAATCGGGCCAGTATAGCTACACCCATTAGACGCACTGACACCTCACTGGGACAGATGGGCACGTCGCACTCAGGACGACTCGTTTCACCGCGGCTATCAGCTACAGAACCAGACGGGCTCGACCCAATGCGCGATCCCGCTACCAGCGCCGAGTTGGGATTCAAAGAGCAGCAATGCTCCGCCAGTGTCGCACAGGCAAACGACGATGCGTTTCCTCGGGCGACCCATGCAGCCGCGTAGTGAGTGCGCGTGCCAGCAGGGAAACCGAGCCACCGTCAGCAGTAGCTAACCTCGGGGGAGCCAGAGGATGCTCCGCAACCCTGGCCGTGGAGAGGGGTGGCGGGGCAGCCATCGACCTCGCAGCGCCCGTTTCCACCAATTGCGACCCGCCGCGCGACGGCAGCTCGGGCTCCGTGCGAGGTGATCTGGGCATCGACGCAGAGGGCACTGCATCTACAGACCGACGTGCCTATGAATGAACCAATCTCCCTCGAGATACACAACGCGGAGGGGGCTTTGCAGTCTTAGTTCCTTTCCTTCCGACGGAGCCGATAGCGGCCTACCTACCCCCCCCCTCTAGCGCCAACATGACCTCGCTCGCGCTCCCGGCCTCCACCCCGCCGCCGCCGCGGCGCTCGAGCCGTGCCCGCCTCGACCCCTTCAGCAGGTCAAAGGGTGGCGCCTGCGCACAAATGGCACGCGCCAGCGCGACTCAACCCGAGACGCATGGGCCCTGGTTATTACCGCCACAGACGAACAATGCCATATGCACCAGGGAAGCATCGGAGCACGCAACAATACCTCATTCAGATACGACAGCGAGTTCCTAATATCCCAGAAGAGCAGGGGCGCGACAAAAAGAAACATATAGCCATAATTACAATCATCCGGCAAAAGCTCCCCGACATAAATGCACGCGTCGTCGGGGCGCAGGGGTCGAGACTGCCGCGGGGGGGCCATTCCGCTGACCAGTGCGCTATCATGTCCAGCGGGCACGACGCGCGCAATCCTTGCGTGTCAACGCGCATCTCCTTTATCACGACGACAACGGTAAACAACTCTCTTTGAAATCCAACCACTGAAGAAAAACGACCCAGACTCCTCGACTACTTATCGTCAAGTGTACAACACCTGGGTTCAAGCGAACCATGGTGGTCGCGCGTGCACTACGCTCACATGCTGACGACCTACCAGCGCTGAGATGGACAAGTACGACGGCGACATCGCCCCCGTCGATGCCCGTGGCACTGCCGGCAGTAATGCCTCTCCTCATGTAGGAGATGAAGGCCAACCAGAGGAGAATAATGAGGTAAACACTTCCACGCCTACCTGCAGCAGCGCAACCTTTTCGCCGCCGGCGCCGCCATCGAGACGCATGGGCCCAGTCGTACTTATGTTGGAAACAACATCAAACAGCGAATCGACTACGTTTGCTTACTATGCTGACAAGAGCCGACCTTCGGGTACATGGAGGTCCTCGGCGACTCAGGTGCCCGTCAAGACGACGAGGACCACTGCCCAATCATTGCCGACCTGGCCTACATCTAGAAGACCAACATCAAGCGATGCGGCGCGCCCGCGGGCCCTGCGAAGTTGAAGGGCCCGCGCGCTCAGGAGAAGTTCGACGACGAGAACGTAAGCATTCCACTACCACCTTTCCAAGAGTGGATGAACGACCAGGCGAGCTACCTCTCGCAACGTGCGCATGAGGCAAGGGTCAAGGCTTTCAAGACCAAACAAACTGCACCCCAAGAAATCATGCGTGCAAGCCGCAACGTTCGCCCTCATCCGCGTGCGTGGGGCGCGCCGGCGACCGCCGCGACGTCTACGACAAGACGGCGAGAACCTCGAGACACGAAAAGGCCTCCTCAGCCTCGTCTACAAGATCTACGAAGCCCACATCGCCACCATCAGTGCATACGAGGCCATTGCGAACCCAGGAGCACTACTTGCACTCCAACGGGTAGCCGAAGACATTATGCAAAAATACGCCCAGCACGAGGAGATAGCTCTAGCCGCACTTGCATTATTGCGCGAATCCTCGCCGCAGCTAGCAAGCGCCATCGAGACCGACCGCTCCAATTACCTCGAGGGCATCGCCAACGGCGTAAAGGGCGCCTACGTTAACAACGGCTCCAGAAGAGCATGGGCCGACATCAAGAGGCCCCTGAGGCATGGAGGCAGACCAGGACGCATCGCAGCTGTACCCTTACGCGTCATCGTCTCTGACGGTCAACCTCTTTATGGCCAACGGCAGCAGGCTGAAGCAGAGCTTGGTCACTTCGCCATCGCGGAGCCCTCGAAGATCATGAGCCCGCAGGACATCGCCGACAAGTACAACCATCGCGCCAACTACGCAACCACCATCCGAACATTGCACGACATACCGCTCCGCTCCACAACATCAACGCCAAAGAAGAGACGAAACGCCAGTTCACGCAAGCGAAGCAAGGAAGGGGCGGCGGCCCAGACAATCGCATCGACGACTACTGCTAGGTCGCGCCGGACGAGATGACCATAACCTACCGGGCGCAGATGGCGACGGTGGACCCGCTCTCCCACATGGGAGGATGGCCAGCGCCACTCTAAGCCCAACGCTACCAAACCAGACCTACAAGAGAGACTGATGCTAACACTCAACAGCGTAATAGCTAAGCACCACCGCCGCCTCTTACGTACCAGACTCAAGAATATTACGGCGCAGCAGCTACGAGACGCACAATGTGGCGCACTACCACATCAGTCTACTGACTTCGCCACACATACGACCCTCGGCGTCGTGGACTACCTCGGAGAGAAATGCGAATCAGCTATGATCCTCTTCTTGGACCTCAAGGATGTCTTCTACAGAGTCGCGCTGAAATTTGTCTTCCAGCTCCCGCGCGCACCAGAGGAACTCAACGACTTGCTACGCAACGATAACATACCCGAACCATTCCTTCCCGCACTGCAGAGAGCTGTGGAAGGAGCGCCTATATTCAACCACAACGTGGACGATGGGCACCCATGCGCACTACTGCAAGACGCGCACGCAAACATGTGGGCCACCACGAAAGGATCCACCGGGATTGCGCAGCCTCGTGCTGGTGCCCGGCCTGGGGTACCAGCATCAGACTTCACCATCAAATGCCCCTTCGCAAAGGTTACGCGGCATATCGCGGAGGACATGGCCGACAGTAACTTACGCGTCGACATCGACACGCAGGACACCAAGGTGACATCTTCTCCAGGGGCAGACATGCATGATACGGTCAAGGTCAAATGATCACCACTGATTCACACCTCCTTCGTAAATGACATGAACGCCTGCGCCCGCATGCGACGCGACGCCTTACCTGAAACCATCGACATTGCGAAGACGCGCTCCAACATGATAGTCAAGTCGACCCTGGCCCACGGTATGCGACTCCACGCCAAAAAGACCAAGGTCATGTTGCTTCTGCGCGGGCGCCGGGACAGAGGGGTCTAGGAGCAACTTGCCAGAAACGGCATCACACATCGAGCATGAGCACCTCAGCAATCCAATCGATGTCGCCAATGGCCAGATATCGTTAGGTACCGCAATGCACGACGGAGGACAATCAGCAGCACTCCAGCGGATAATTCCACACGCTACAACGAGCAGGGCCCCGCCGCGCAAGGTCTACAAGCGAAAACGTCTGAGTTTCGAAACGCAGACCCTCGCCGACGACGCGCTCGCCATCTCGGTCCTCTTCTGCAGCTCTCATTCTTGGGGCCCGCAGCCAGGGGCAGCTCCGCGCCATTGAAACCGAGTGCCCGGGAAGATATAGGATGGCAATCTGATACGAGGCCGACAACCACGACGACCAGAAAATTCGTACGTCGCCATGCGCATCTTCAGGCTACGACATCTGCAGTGACTCCTGCAACATGCTCCGAACATACTATTGCGGACGGCCGACGCAAACCTCAGCCGCAACTCTCCATGGGGGCACATGTTATGCGACGACCTACTGTGGATGTGGACATGCCCCGTCGGCAGGCACAAGCTGCGCCCCGCGCTAGACCTCGACCCCGTCCACAGCTCGATCCGGAGAGCGCCTCCAGTCGTCACTTCGCAGGTGAAGACGGTGGCGCAACGCCATGCGCGACAGTGCCGAGACAGAGAGCACCTACGACAATGGCAGAACAGCCTGCGACATTCCCAAAGCAATGACCTCGTTCCACAGCCCATGACCGACAGCAACCACGACGACAAGACGCCCATGTGCTACGGCTGTGGCGCCACCTCCACCGATATGAGCGCCTTATACGTGCGCGTGGACAAGCACCTCCCGACAGGTGACCACCCAGCCAGATGGGCCCGCGAGGCGAGATTCCTGACGTGCACCAATGACTACCACGCATGTGGACGACTAGTCAAACACCTACTCGCGTGAACAGCATGCGCAGCACCATGGAACCGAGACGCAGACAAGCATGGTGAGGCAACCGCGGCAACGAACAGAGAGGCCATGCGCGACGACCAACGAGCCAACATCAAGGCGGGACTACTTCCGCTCCACGCCCGCGCCGCCAGCTACAAGACGGACGCGCCGCCGTTGTACGTCAAGAGCAACGGTGCTACTAGAAGGCAGCCCATGCATGCTACAATTCCAGTGGAAGCAAGACCCGACCCTGCGCCCAGGCCGAGACCCACAGGAACTTCGGGACAGGTTACCGTGCATTTCTACAGCGGGCGCAGACGCAGTGGTGACGTACACCAATGGAGTACCTCAATTCCAGCGACAACAGCATTCTAACACTCCCCATTGGCACCACCCACGGCGAAATCAAGGGAGACCTCACGAGATGGGACACCATGCAGTTCTGGATCGACCAGGTCCTGCGCGGCCGCGTCGCCGCGATCATAGCTGGACCGCCCTGCGAAACATGGGGCGCCGCGCGGTGCCGCGACGCGGGCCACTTGCGACGCCAGCCACGACCTCTGAGGAGCTGACGGCAGCCATGGGAACTACAGCGTCCGCACCACGGGAGCTCGATCAACTGCGCAGAGACAACCAGCTTCTGCGTGCCACCATCCTCTTCGCATGCATATGCATCAGCGCGAAGGTCGCCATGGTTGTGGAGCACCCAGCCACAGTCAACGACGAGAGAGACGCAACATGCAACTGGCTACTACCAGAGCCAACGCACCTGAGTGGAATTAACGGAGTGGATGCCATCACCCTCGGCCAATGCATGACTGGACAAATAACGTGAAACCTACTGCGCTCCGCGCAGCACAGATGCCAGAACCACGACGGGCAATAGCACTACCCCAAGCGCGGAATATGCAACCAAACATGATATGCGCGACCACCACCCTTTAACGGGTGAGCCCTGGCGGCTCGTGGAAGAGCCCTGTCGCCAAGACATGCACCGCCGAAGTGTGCAGACTGCGAGCTCGCGCCATCGCGGGCGCCATCCACCGCGCGCGGACGCAACCACGAGACAGCGAGGACTGGGACATGGACGGCGACATTGCGGAATTATAACCCCGTTGGGCCCGTGCGGCGACTTCCAGAGAAGAAACGACTACACGCTTAACTTACACAAGCGGCGATGAAACACAGCAAGATGACGCCGACGGGCGGTGGCCGCCCCGCAACGCAGGCCACGGCGGTCCATTGCGCAGCATGCAGACTGTCACCCCTGCATTGGTTCTGGCACGCCTCGCCGTGGCGCCCGATCGCTCACCCCGGGGAAAAGATACCACCCCTCACTACATTGCCAGCAAACAATAATTACCCTCATCTCACCAGCCGTAGCCCAGCTTCGGCTCGGCTCAAGAGCTTAGCCTAAGCTGGCCAGCGCGCCCCTGGCACGCCCCATTGCCAACCGCAGTGCGCCCTGAAGCCTCCGCTGGATTCCCGTCCTCAGCGGGTCGCCCTACCCCGGGAAGATCAAAACGGAGAAATCTATATGTCCGCAGATGTCTTTGGCAAGCTACGGAAATTCATCGACTTCAATGGGGTCGAGCTCTAACGGAGTTAAGGGCCTTGACCTTGCCGACCAACAACGAGTCGCAGTCATTTACGCAAACCCGCGAAAGACGCGGAGCGAGGCCCCGACAGGGTACCGGCAAGAGTGAATGAGTGCCTACCCCCATGTCCAACAGTGGGCTACGACGCCAAGAAGGCGCTATCCACGCGCCAGGAGACCCCCGCGCCGAACCGCAAGGAGCTACTGCGTGCCCAAGCATTGTAAGGCCGTCACAAGGAATCAACGCGTCTGGCGCCCTCGCACGCCACTATGCGTACGTCTACCCCGACATGGGCTACATCTGCGCCCCCGCTACAGCGAAGGGCTGATGCGTGCGAACCACTTGCCATCGCCGCGTCGCCGTCGCCTGCCTCGCCGCAACGGGGGAATGCTAGGAGGGCGAGGTCGTGGAGAGTTGGGGCGCATTTTGCGATGACTTTCTGGCCCACTCCAACAGCGAGACGTGGGGCGACGCAGACCATTGGATGGACAGACCTGGCAACTGCCCGCACTGCCGCTCCGCCACAACGTACCGCGCGCCAGAAGACGCTGCTGACGACCGTGGTCAAGGGGAGGTTCCACAGCTTTGAATGGCAAGGCGTCCTAGCACCCGCGCGCGCAGACCCACTGCAACTCCAAATGCCACCGTGGAATTACACAGACGAGGAGCCGCGCGCCAACCTACATGCCCTACGCGTACTCAAGAGAGTGCATGGGAATGCGCAACAACGCCGAGGAAATCGCACGCAAATCCATCCACGGCAACATCGAGCGACGCACCCTGCATATATCTACATCGCGGCGATCACCGACGTCTACGGCGCCCTGCATCCGACCTCCGGGATAGGGATGCTATCGGCATGCGCTGACCTGCCCGCATGGGCCGCCTTCGTTGACAACGCCCTCACCGAGTGCCGAGCGCAAGTGCTGCAAGAAGTCGCCGAGACTTCGGAAACGTGCGCGACGGGAACCGACGGAACCGTCGACGTCCACGCCGAGGCCGCCGAGCGGGGGATCATCGCCCACCGCGTGGAAAACGCCCCCGACGGTGATGCACCCGCCAAGACGAGACAGCGACCCGACTACGGCGCACCAGAATTCAAGCAACCTGCCGGGAGCATACTTGACGGCACCACGCCGATAAAGGGTTACCGACATCGCCAAGCTATCCGAATGAGGCCCACACAGCACGGTCGTATCTCATCGACAACGTAAGGGGCCGCAGTGCACGTCATCTGCTTCACTACTGCCGAGCGCGTCGACCGGGCCCCGCGCAACTTCCCCGGTTGGCACGCGGCTTTGCTGGAGGCTCGACTACAACGTGCGCAGCGCCCAGTGCGCACGACTACTGCGCGCGCCGACCTACAGCTCATCCAGCGACGATCCACTCCACACCAGTCCCAGTGCCGAACGTCTTACAGCTCCTGCACCAGCAGGCCAACACCCCGATCCCTAACCAGTCGCCCCCACCGCCTGGCCCACCCCAGGCAGAACTCCGATGCAAATGGCAGCAACGACGCCAAGGGCCAGCCGGTGCTTCCGCCGCCCATGCGACCCACCAACGTACAAGCAAGGCGACACCCTCCCACCCGACCAAATTCACCATGGGAGATTACCATCTGGCTGGGCCGCATGCGCCGACGCAGCGAGAAGCCTCGCCTATTGCCACAACGAGAACACTGGCGCCACTCAGTGGACATTCCAAGGCGACTCCAGCTGCGAAGCGCGCTCTACTCGGCATCCCACCGACCAGGGCACTGAGGCCTTCAGCATCACGCGGGGCGGCTGCTTCTACCACGGCCTGAGGCCGATGTGCCAGCCATCCTTCGCCGACTGCTCCCCAATGCCAGAACGCCCAACCATGCGCGACCAGGCTTGCAAAATGATGGCCCTCACTATCCACGACCTATTTGAAAAGATGCGAACCGACTACCTACAGGACACAGACGTCCACGAATAGGTCGGCCGAGCACGTCTATGGTGCAGCGAGAAAGCGCCAGGCCTCTTCTTCTCCCACTTCGGGCTGATCCAATGCACCAGGCCCTTCATCATCTTCGGCGACACCTTGCTCGTTGTTGTGCCAATGCGTGAGCTAGGCCCCCGCCCTCCGCGCGCGTTCCGCACCCTCAATCGCATCGAGCAGATGCGCTACCCGAAACCCAGGCTTGCGCCATGCGACGACTGCGGCATCTCCGAGCGCGAGATCCACATCGAGATACTCTTGAAGCGCGATCCGACCTCAAAGGGAGGAGCCACCCACAAAGAGCAAATTAGATCGACGACCGCAGCCGAAACTGCAGCCCAAATGACTCGCGCGGCCACACCTACCGACAGCGGCAATAAAATGACCAGCGCAATGACAGCAACCGCACCTTTGCCCGCGACACTCAGCCCAGCTCACCAAGTATCTCCTCGAAACGCGCCACGCCCAGACCCTGGGCCAGTTGATCCAAAGCCCCATCCACCATGGCGGTTTTCAAAAAAAGATGATACAGCACACGCGACAGACAATGCCGACCGCGACGACGCGAGCACAGAGCTGGGAGCACCCGCGGCAGAACAACGCGCGCGCGCTGTTGCATCCAGCACCTGCGGCCCGACGCGAAGCATTACTACTTCCAGCGCGAACGACAACCGACCTCCCGCGATGCATGTGGGGCCCCAGGAGCCCACTGGATGGTTCCCAGTTGCGCCGATCGCCCAGTAGCAGGTCAACCCCGACACAGTCACCTTCCCAATGGGAGCCACCATACGGTACCCTTACCACGCCGAGCTGGAGGACTCCCATGCCCACGGGACCACCACTGTCAACAAGGGCGATGAATTCAAAATGCTCAACATGTCCTGCAACAGCAGGAACGAACTCTGGGCGCGCGGTGCCACCGCTCAATCCAGCGACATGCGAAACAACGTACAGGCCCTGATCGCAGACATCCTCAGCGAGCACCGCTCCCACTACCAAGACATCCTGGACAAGCTCGACACCCTCGCCGCGATGGCAGGGGAACCGCACTTCAGCTACAAGACGGTCGTACACATTCAGGAGGAGATCGCCTCGGCCAACGATTTCACCCAACAGTTCCTCGACAAGCTCAGCGACTGCGTCACCCAACTGCGCCATTAACCGCTGGCGATAGCCATCCTCGCCGCTGTGCGAAGCCGCGCGAGGCGCCAGCGCGCCCGACGCCGACCACAGGTACTACGACCGACTCCGACCCCGAACACTCCACCACTCCAGCTCCCGCTGAACTCATCGGCATCCACCTCCGCGCCTACTCCAGCCCCGTGGATAAGCTCATCGGCATCCACTTCCGCGGCGCCCACCTCCGCGGCTAATACTACCACCTCTGGAGCCAGCCTGAGCGCCAGTTACAGCAGCTTCGCCGACAGCCGCGCCCTGCCTCTACACCTCCCCACTTCTTCTATTTCATCAGATTGCCCCCCACCTCCCTCCACCTCACTCGCTGCCACGTTCCGCCATGCTAGGACATGCGGGTGCCTCTACACATCTGGGTGAGGGGGGGCGGATTTGATCGGAGGAGGGGCAGGGTATGACATGCTCAGGCGCAGTTGCGACAGCCCCATCCACCCACCTGCGCTTAGGCTCCTGGGACCGTGCCTAGAATCGAGCTCAGGGCCCTGATGCTCCTCACCGGTAGCACCGTCACCTCACTCACCTCCTCCATGGACCTTGCTCCAACTCTCGCGCTGTCACGTTCCGCCACGCTACGCCAGAGACCTTAGTCCCTGCCACCTTCTGGTTTCACGGTCGGTTGGGGGGGGTTATTTCACCCCAGTCGAGCAAGCGAGCCGCAGCCTAAAGAGCAGGCTAAGTGCAGCACTCTGACCCCTACCATAAGAACATGCGAACTACAGCACCTCCATCCCCCCACCGACCATTTTACTGACCACCGCATGGTCTCCCACCTTGTCCCCATGATCATCCTCCACGTCTCTCGCTGCCACGTTCCGCCATGCTAGGACTTGCGGATACCTCTACACTTCTGAGTAGGGGGTAGCGGATTAGGAAGGGGTATGGGGCTGGTGGGGTCGGGGAGAGGAACTGGCCTATGGCCCCACCCTCCTACCTGTCCACCTTCCTCCGCGTCTTCCTTCTGCTTCCTCCCTCCTTGCATTTATGTTTTACCTTTCCTCATCCTCGCGTCACGGCGACCAAACCACCCCAAGGGCCTAGATGCTAACCCCCTTCCCTCTCCTTCTTTCTCCCTGTCCCCTTCCCTCTCTTTGCCTTGCTCTTTCGTTTCTGCCTCTGGGGGCTTGCCTTCTCGCCGCTGGGGTGGTTTGGCCATCCGTCTATGTTGTTGTACATCAGGGGCCTCCCACTTCCCCCACCTCATTGTTAGTGATCTGATGCTGTCTACATTGTGTCGTTTCTTACCTTTTCTCTAAATGCCCCCCTCCACCTCGGGCCCGCAGCCGAGGTGGAGGGGCAGGACAGGTGGCTGCACGACGACGATCGGCCGCCATGAGTAAGTGAGTGAGAGGAGGTGGAGGAGGAGGAGGGGAGGAGGAGGAGGAGGAGGAGGAGGAGGGGAGGAGGAGGAGGAAGAGGAGGAGGACGAGGAGGAGGAGGAGGAGGAGGAGGAGGAGGAGGACGAGGAGGAGGAGGAGGAGGTTTCATGCTCGTGCGTTTTTGACTGCTTCCGATGCCTGGGCCCTCGATCCTCGCCCCCCGATCGTGGCCACGGGGCGGGGCGGCGCCTGCCGGAAGCCGGCCTCCCTCTCCTGCCTGTCCTGGCGGGCGCACGCCAGGGGGGCTCGCGCGCGGGGGCAGGCCGCAAGGCCAGCCCGCCTCGCCTCCTCGGCGTCGCTGCCCTCCTCTCCCCTTCCAGCACCCTCTCCGTGCACCCCGTCGTCGTCCACCTCCCTCTTGCTCCTGCCCCTCGTCCTCCCCCTCCTCGTCCTCCTGCTCCTCTAGGCCCCCTCCCTCCTCCCCCTCCTTCGCCCCCCCCCCCCCCCTCCGTCCCTTCCTCTCTCCCCTTCTCCGCCTCCCCCTCCGTCCTCCCTCTCCCGCGACGCATATCTGTAACGCGATGACCTGTAGTTACGAAAGCCTCGCCTCCTCCTTTTGGCCCTCCTCATCCTCCTCCTCCTCGTCCTCATCCTGGCCCTCCTCCTAAATTGCAGAGAGGCGTGGAGCGTGGAGGCGGAGGAGGGGGAAACAACAAGGACCTCACGCAACACGTCCTCGAAAGTGACATGACCTTGCCTGGCGATCTGTGTCTGGATGGGCTGGCGGGGGTACTTTTTAGTCAGCGGCCGCGGGCGAGCGCGCCGGCGGCGAGTCAGGTCACAGCGGGCTACGCAGAGACTAACTAGGCAGAGGTAACTCGCAAAACGCTGGCGGGGGTACGCGAAACGTCAAGAAATACGAACGCCTTCCTTGTTGCCCTCCTCGTCCGCGTCCTCCTCCTCCTCCTCCTCCTCCTCCTACAGGTCGGACTTGATTGGACAGGACGCGCAAGAGGACACAAGACTCTTCCAAGGGCCACATTACCATAGGAATGTAGGAGGCATGGGTCGCGAGATACAGGACACAAGGGTACTCTTGATTTGGGAGGGTCGACCTGCTAATCAGGGCCGACTCTACCCTGCAGAAAGGCGGGGAGCAGGAGGATGAGGACGAGGAGGAGGTGGACCATACAACACGCGCCTCACGGAACAAGTCTTCGGAAATGACGTGGCCTCGCCCCAAGATCGACCTAACAGCCGGCGGGGACCGCGGCGGGGCGGGGGCGAGCCTCCTCGAGCTGGCACTTCAGCACGGGCTTCCGCAGCTCCTCCTTTGGCGCGGCGGGGGGCATCCGTCCGCGGTCGCCTTTCAGCGCCAGCGCCTTGTCCGTCGTCGCCGTCCCACCGCCGTCGTCGTGGTAGTGGTCGCGGTCGTCGTGGTCGTCGTGGTCGTGGTCGTCGTCCTCCTCGTCGTCGTCGTGGTGGTGATGATCGTCGTCGTCGTCGCCGTAGTCGTCGTGGTCGTGGTCGCCGTGGTGGTCGTCGTCGTGGTGCTCATCCCCATGGTTGTCGTCGCGGTCGTGGTCGTGGTCGTTGTCTTCGTCAGATTTGCTGTCGTGTCCGGCCCCGCCGTCGTCAGGGCCGCCGCCACCGTCAGCCTGCCGCTGTGGGGGCGGCCTCCAGGGGAACCCTCTGACATCTGGACTACAACGGCCACGATCCCATGTCTTTCGGACCAGGGTCTGTAGACGTGCCTCCATTGATTTCGCAGGTAGGCTACAGAGAGGATCGGTCCCTCCGGGCCCCCTTTGGCCCCAAAGACAAGTAAGAAGGCTTTCGGTAAACCCACTCTTAGTCTTAGGTCGGGCATGTCCTCCTACAGGCTGATTTCGGAAGAACAATTAAACATGCTCAACATGTACCCAACACGAATCAAACATAGTAAACACATCGTCCCCATATTATTTGTGGATTATTTTTGAGTCTTCCTCCTGTAGAGGGACGCGCCCGACATAACCTTCGCCCCCCCCGCTCTTGGGGGCGGCGGGTGCTGTCCGAGCGCGGGTGGAATCCCCGTATTCTCCCCGTGGGTCGTTCTCGGCGAGCACGAGCGCGCCGCAACCCACCCACGGCCACCCCCCAACAATGGTTTTGGCTGAACGGCACTTGACTATGCCACTCCTGCAACACAATCCAATTGCCCAGTAAGGATCCGCTGCAAGGGCCTTGGACGCACATTTCGAAGCTTCTCGAGCTGGGTGCGGCCAACGAAAGCTGCCAAGGATGGACCGCGGAGGCCAGGATGCCAGGGTATCCTTGGGAATATTGCCATTTTCTTACTATGCGGGTCGACTGTACGCTTTCGCGAACAGACAGCATGAAGGCCGCCAGAACGCGAAAAGAGTGCCCAGGAAATTCAGCCTCCCACTCGAGCCTTCCCATATCCCCTCGAGGCCATGTGCTTTCTGTGTGCGACTACCTCATGGCGGAATCCATTGTTGGGGTGTGCTGATCCTGCGGCGAGTACAGTGAAAGCACCCTGAAAGGCCGCAGAGGCAACTGCACGAGAAGCTTCCAAATCAATGCTTCCCTGTGCCTAACAATTGCGAATCTCAGGCCGCATTCCCCAGAGGAGCAACCGTAACTGATGTTGGCCAAGGAGCCTTGCAATTTCGGGTCGGGTCGGCCGACCCGTAACCGTCGCTCAGAGCATGTAATGGTCCTCCTCCTACTCCTCTTCTCAATCTTCCTCGATTCTGCTCGGCAATCATCACCCGTGATTCTCCTTCCTCCTCGCCCTCCTTGTTGTTGCTCCTCGATCTTCCGTGATTCCTACCGCCTCCTTCCACCTCATCATCCGCCTTCATATCCTCAATTCTTCTCCTCCGTCAAAGAAGGGTAGCGGCAAACAAGCAAACAACCACGCGATGCTGGTCTGACAAGATCGGTCCCGCGGGGGCGGTGAGCCAAAGCCTTCAGGAGTCGACCCGGGAATTGGATAGGACGGAGGAGGAGGAGGAGGAGGAGGAGGAGGAGGAGGAGGAGGAGGAAGAGGAGGACCAGGGATGATGATGACGATGCTGAGGAGGAGGAGGAGGAGGAGGAGCAGGAGCAGGAGCAGGAGGAGGAGGAGGAGGAGGAGGAGGAGGAGGAGGAGGAGGGGAGGGAGAGGCTGCCTGCGCACAACGAGCGGAGCGCACCCTGCGTCGCAAACGAAGTATACGTCTCCCCTCCGAATGAACGCAACCGTGGCGTCCCGTGTGCAGCACGAGTTCAGCACCAGGCGAACCTCCCCCTTCATGATCTTTTGGCGCTCCGCGCGGATTTCTTCTTGGATGTGCGCGGGACCCCCTCCCTGGCGCGCGGAGCGCGCCAGGGGCGGCGCCAGAGGCGCCGCCGAGGGGGTGGGGGCCCAGCGCAGATCCATGACATCCGAGCGGAGCGCCAATTGTTTAATTATGCTGATGGCGTTTTCTTCTTCGACATTTGCTGCACACATTCGGCACCAGGCGAGCCTCCCCCCCATGATCTGGAGCCTGTGGCTAGAAAGTGCAAGCCTGGTCAGTCTTGGCAGGCCAATGTGTGGGAAAGACCACACAACTGATGCTGGAAACAAAGAAACATTACATCGGGCACACTTGTACCCATCCCGCACTTTAGCACCAGTCTCATGTACCGTGTGCCCATCACTTACGCTTGCAATACATGCTAAGAACGCCTCCGAACATCACCTCCTCCTCCTCCTCCTCCATGTCTCCACCTTCTCCTCCTCCTGCTCTGTTGTCGCCCTCCTCCTCCTCCTCCTCCTCCTCCTCCTCCTCCTCCTCCTCCTCCTCTTACTCCTGCTTCCTCCACCTCCCGTTGGACTTCCCCTCCCTCCTCCTCCCCTCTCCTCCTCCCGTTCTCCTTACGTCGGACTTCCAAGCGCGCTCTGGGGGTATACCAAGCAAACACCGCGTGCTCACTCTTCCTGCAAGCATAAGCAACATTCAAGAGGCGCGGCAAAAACAAGGATGCCTCGTCGTCGTAGTTGTAGTCGTCGTCCTCCGCCGGGCTGTCGTCCTCCCGGCGGGCCCTCGACGACAACAGACGCAAACGCGTATATGTGAACCTGTGCTGCGCTCTAGGCGCATCTGCTAGCAGAAAACGAGCTCTGCGAGACAACCGTCGCTATCTTCTGCAACGGCAGCCCATCGGGATGGGACAGCGCAGGCACACGTGCCGCGCGCGATGCCTTCTGGCACGCACCCCTACAGCGCGACACGCTGGCTGGTGCCCCCCTCCGACAGAGCAGCTGCCACATGACTCTCGCTGGAGCCCTCCCCTGGGGCCTGGGGGACACGAGGGGGACATGGGCTCCAGGGGGGGGGCCCAGGGGGAGTGGGGAGGGGGGAGCGGCGAGGACTGAGCTGGAGGAGGGCCTGGCGCCCAGGGAGGGAGGGAGGGGAGGCAGGAGGCACAGCAACACGGAGCAGGATGAGCGCATCCAGCTGCCGCGCGCGCGTGCAGAAACGAGGACATCGTGTGGATCGCTCCGTGCTGTGCGAAACCTGGGTAGGATCTGCGTGCCGTGCGCGGCGTGGCCTCCCGAGCGCTGCCGCTGCCGAGCTCCGCCGCTGCAGTGCCGCCGCCGAGCTCCGCGCTCCTCTTCGCCCTCCACCTCGACTCTCTGTCTTCGCCCTCCCCCTCGCCCTCCTCCTCCTCCTCCTCCTCCCCCTCCTGCTCCTCCTCCTCCTCCTCCTCCCCCTCCTCCTCCTCCTCTCCTCCTCATCCTCACTCCTACTCCTCCTCTCCTTCTCCTCCCCCCTCCTGCTCTGCCTCCTCCTTCCTCCTCCTTCCCTCCTCCTCCTCCTCCTCCTCCTCCTCCTCCTCCTGCTCCTCCTCCCCCTCGAACCCCAGCGCTCCCCGGGGGAAGGTCTCCTGCGGCTCGCCCACGGTCTCGAGCCCGTCCTCCGCGCCCGGCGCGGCTCCCGCGGCTCCCGCGGCTTCCGCGGGCGCCCCGCCCTCCCCGAGGGGGGGGGGGGGCGCCGCTTCCCCCCCCCCCCCCCAAGGGGGGGATCGAGGAGAGGACCATGTTGTGTTCAGTGGGGCGTGTCCCCCTGCAGGGGGATCTTCGACGAACAACTCCAAATACTTAAAACATGTTCAAACGATGCCCCGAAGTGCTCAAAAAATATTCCCCAGACTATTGTTCGACTATTTTTGGATATTCCCCCTGTAGAGGGACAGGCCCGACTTAAATCTTGTGTGCTTTACCCAGGAGGGCGCCGAACATCGAGGAGAGCACCTCCTGCTCCTGCTAAGGCCTCCCTTCGTCGTCGCCTAGGTCCCCCCCTCCGCCCAGAGGGTCGAGAGGAGACTGGCCTTTTCCAGACCGACCGGCGTTTTCGCAGCAAGCGGCCAGCCCTCCCCAAGCCGACTGGCCTCTTCCAAACGCGAATAGTTAATGGTGGTTGTGAAAGGTCGCTTTGCTGAAACTAGACGGGGGGAACAAGGACGAGGAGGAGGGGAATCGAGGAGGCGGAGGAGGAGGAGGAGGAGAAAGAAGGAGGAGGAGGGGGAGGTAGGGGAGGATGAGGAAGAGGAGGAGGAGGGGGAGGTGGAGGAGGTTGAGGAAGAGGAGGAGGAGGAGGAAACGAAGGAAGGAGGAGGAGGAAAAATTAGAAGGACGGAGGAGGAGGAGGAGGAGGAGGAGGGGAAGAGAGGAGGAAGGGAGGAGGAGGAGGGAGGGACGGAGGAGGCGGAAGAGGAGGAGGGGAGGAGGAGGAGGAGGAGGAGGAGGAGGAGGAGGAGGAGGAGGGCGCAAAATACCGAGGAGGCAGGAGCGAATGACCTTTCCCACTGGCCTTTTCGCGGCACACGACCAACCTTACCCTAACCGACCCGTTGGCTTGCGGAGAGACGCCCGACCCGTGTCCCCCCCAGGGGGCTGACGAGAGGATCCGTCTTGCTTTGCCGAAGAGGGCGCTTAGGATCGGACCCAGGACAGAGCATAGGATTTGTCCCGACCGTCCTGTGGTGATGGGGTCTTCGTTTTGGGCATCGCCCCGCGTCTCCCCTCCTCTCCTCTCCACTTCCCTTCTCCCCATCCATGCCCCTGCCCTCCGCGTGCGCATTTCGGCACACCACCGAGCCTTCCAGGAAGGTTTTTTTTTGTGTGTGGTCCTCTGCAGCCCTCATACGTCTCGTGGCCCCATAAGGAGCTCCACCGAAGCCATCAGTAGGGGGTTTTGCATGTGGGTCTCCACAACCCTCACGCTTTCGGTGGCCCCACAGGGAGCTCCACCGAAGCCCCCAGGAGGGAGTTTCGCATGCGGTTCTCAACGTCCCTCATACCTTTCGTGGCTCGAAACGGAGCTCCACAGAAGGCCCCAGGAGGGGTTTGGCACGTGGTTCTCCACACCTCTCACACATTTCGTGGCCCCATAGAGAGCTCCACCGAAGCCCCCAGAAGGGTTTTTTCTATGTGGCTCTTCACACCTCTCACACGTTTCGTGGCCCGATAGGGAGCTCCACCGAAGCCCCCACAGATGAAGTATGCGAGTTTGGGTACCGATGCGTCCCTCTGAGAGCCCGGCTTCCATGTCGGTAGCGGCTACCAGAACGAACTCTGAATGCGCCGGCCTAACGGGCCAGACGCGTGCTACGATTTCGGGTAACTGGCTCACAGAGTATATCTATGCATCAAAATATATGAATACGCGCTAGAATCGTCGCGCGCGCTTCGCGCGCGCTCAGGTTCTAGCCCAGGCCAGGGGGGGCGCTGGATGATCTTGGACAGAGCTATCAAGCACAGGCGCGTGACATAGTCGTGCCTCCCGGGGAACCTCTTGGGTCTTCGTGGGGGCATCTGAAGGGCTTCCGGGGGGTTCTACGTGCTTCCTCAATTGGCTGTTGGAAGCACATCTTGGGTGCTTCTCTGGGGGGGGGTCGTCTTGGGGCTTCTTGGTTCTCCGGGCAATCGGGGTGATGTTCTGCAATCTGAAGCCAATATTGGCCGTCTTGGCTGCAGAGAAACCCGACTTGAGGCCACCTGGGGCCACATTGAAGCTCGACTTGAGGCCATCCGGAAGCCTCCCGGGGCCTCCTGGAGGCAATTTTGA
>CAUYUJ010021004.1:378510-394502 GCA_963575745.1 Prorocentrum cordatum | reverse complement strand
GACGTCCTCGAGGCCGTCGTCGTCGTGAGTTCGTTTGTCGTCGTCTTCGCTGTCGCCGCCGTCGCTGCGTCGCCTTCTCCCCTCGCCCAGGGCCAGGCTCAACCTTCGATCAAGGGACAGAAGACTCGAGATACACAGGCATACCGTAGCATATCTAACATTTCGACATTTCGCACATCTCGTTGACCTGCGCATATCACATAGCGAATAGCCTCAAATAGAACATATCATAGCGCCTAACAACACAGCGCCACATAGCACTTGGCACGCATAGCATAGTAGCATAGTAGCATAGTAGCATAGTAGCATAGTAGCATAGTAGCATAGTAGCATAGTAGCATACAGCATAGTAGCATAGTAGCATAGTAGCATAGTAGCATAGCTCATCGCACTGAATGCTTTAATCGAAGCAGGATTCTCCCCTTATCCCAGCCAGTACTCAATACTCAATACGTTTGACCCCATACAAAGTGCCACATCGCACGTTCGCGCAACGTTCAATGGTTGGCCTATGGCGCCTGTGGCCTATGGCCCCCCATTGGCCCAGTGGCCATTGGATTAAGCCAATGGCGAGCAAAGGCCCCCGGCGCCTTGGCCTTGGGAACCGCCCTGCAAAAGCGGAGCTGAAATTCAACGCCCTGATACAATCGCCACAGAGCGACAGACAATGATCAACTCTCGTGCGACGGAACTAATGACTGATGACTCAACGTTTCTTGCTTCCTCCTCCTCCTCCCTACTACGCTTCCCTCCTCCTCCTCCGCCTCCTCCTTCCTTCTCCTGTCTGCTAAAGGGCGACGTCTAAAGGGCGACGTCAGGCTCACTGCCCTCGTCGTCTCGCTTCGGCCTCTCCAGCGCGAAGACGCTCTCAAAACCTGGCTGGGTCTTCAACCACGCGCGGGCAGCCCGCCTTCTCTCAAGGCCATCCTTTCCAGCCAAATAGAATTTTATTGCTTGGTGTGAGGCCTTATCGACGTGCTCACCCTGACACTGCAACCACGCAATGAGCAATCCTAGGGGCCGACCCTGCCCACGCCTCTTGACGTGTGCTATGCGGCTGCGGTCTGTGTGGCAACACTGGGCTGGCGTGCCAAGCTCAGGATCAGCCCGTCTCACGTGAGACGCGCACTCGCAATGGGCGTTTATGGTGGCGCCGTTCTCTTTCCAGACGACGCAACCCTCGACGCCAGGCACTCGGATTCTCCGCCACATGCCACCAGCGCCGAACACCTCCGGCCCCGCTGGCGCCGCTGGCGGAGGAGGAGCGCCGTCCGCGTCTCCGCCTTCACCGCCGCCTCCGCCGCCTTCACCGCCGCCGTCGCCGCCTCCATCAGCGCCGCCCTGCTCCCCGACCTCTTCCCCATCGGAGCCGCCGACTTCACCGCCGTCGCTCCTGAAAGAAACCTCTGAGTCTGAGCTCGACTCATCAGGCAAAAGCTCCACCATTCCCCCGCCAGCGGGCGCTGGCGGGGCCGGCGCGGCTGGGCCCGCAGGACCTCCTGGGACGTCTGGGGGGCCGCCGAGGCCGAGCTCTTCCTCTGCCCCGCCGGCGACCGCGGCAGCTTCTGGAACGCCAGGCAGATCGACGGTGCCAACCCTGCTGAGGATTTTCCCGACCTTCCCCTTTGGTTTCGTCTGTATCTTTTTCGGGGCATCGAGCGCGGCCAAGGGATCCACCTCCTTCGGCTTCTTGGGCTTCAAGAACGCTGGCCAGATCTGGACGCCATCCGACCACCCTGACACGACGAAAGTGCCCATGTCGCTGTCTCCAGGGGCTCCAACGGCGATCAAGGAAGCGGTGCGCACCTCGATGGTTGCGAGGTCATCCTCGCGAAGCGGGGGTACCAACAAGCGCATCATGGCAGGACGACGCCCGGGTGAGAAACCGATGCGAATATCGCGAGGCACGACGGATGATCTTTCGAGGCGCCCAAGGGTCCAATTGAAGGCCCCAGGGAGATCGCCCCTGCTCTTCACGTATTAAACTATGCTTGTGCACTATACCCCATACAGTGCACCCTGTACCCAAATCCATGTATCCTTACCATGCCATATACCCAAGACCCTATACCCTATACCCTATACCACCCCATACCCCACGCCCCATACACCATGCCCAATACCAATTCCCAATACCCAATACCCAATACCCAATACCCAATACCCAATGCCCAATGCCCCAATGCCCAATGCCGCCGTTCTGAGAACCTTCTCTTCGGCGAGGTGGCGATAAACCCTAACCCCGCCCCCCAATGGGGAAAGAAAAGGTTGGAACAGAGGGCAACCTGAAACATTCGCCTCCAGTGAGCGTGTAAGGGCGGACAGGGAGGGGCGGCGGTGATATCTGCAAAATGAACAATGCGGGAATGCCAGAATGCCAAATGCCAAAGGCCCACCCCCCGCGCTGATCGGCATCCAGCATCCACCATGTCGGCCCGAAAGAGAGCTCCGAGAACGTTTCAGAAGAGCTCGAAGGCACCGCGGGAGCCAGAAATAAGAAACAACTTGAAGGTACCCCGCGACCTCAACAATTCAGGCGCCTCGACATAGCATCGAAAGCTACATGAGAAAATGCAGCGAATGAATTTCCAACTCGTCCTGAAGAAGCCCCCAGGATAGACTCCGGATCCCAGATGCGCGCTTGCATGCTACATGCTGCATGCCTGCATGCCAGATGCTTCAAGAAACAAAATCAAAATTGATAACGGGAGTCCTGGGGAAGCTGCGATTTTACGCTCGTCATCGTCGCAGCCCATGCCCCCTGCCCCCTGCCCCCTGCCCCATGCCCCGTGCCCCGTGCCCCATGCCCACGCCGTCGCCGCCGCCGTCGTCCACTGAACCGTCTGAAATGATCCCCTGCCCCCCGGTCCAAGCTCAAGAAAAAGTCCAAGATGAGGGCGTGGGACCCTATGTGCTTGAAACAGTCGCCATCGTCATAGTCGCCGCACCTGATCGGGCGGTACTCGTTGCCTGCAGGATCGACCTGAGAGATGACCGTGAACGAGTGAGTCTGGTGGTGAAAAGGCCTGCGAGCACGGATGTCGGAAAAGTGAAACTCCACGGCCCAGCGTTCGCCGCCGCCGCAAACCCCAGCCATCTGGAAACAACCATGCAACACGTCAGCGGTGAAGAAACGTTCGACGGCCAACGCGCACTTCATTACCCTCTCATACACGTGCGAGTGCATAGTGAAGCAAAGACCTCTATGGCGCTCCTGGCAAGAATAGCGACGACAATAATCTCGATCACCTGGGATGGCCCCCTTGTCTTCAACGACCAAGTCTCCTCGCGCCTGCCGCCGCAACTCCGCCGACCGACCAACAACTCCTCGCCCGATGCCAAGCTTGGCCTCCAAGACGGCCTCGCTGACAGGCCAGTCGACGTTGCCGCTCGTCCACTGCTGCAGTCGGCGCTCCCGCGTGACCTCATCCTCCTCGGCCTCCTCAGCAGCAGGAGGCGCGCCGCCATCTTCGCCTCCAGCGCGCGGGCGGCGAGAGGGCAATGCCTCGCGTCGTTGAACCCTGGACATGCCCGACCACTCCTGAGTGATCTGCTCGAAGAAAACCCTGCGCTCCTCGGGGGTGGATCCAGGATGCTCCCTCTTCCATTGATTATACTTGATATTCCTCCACGCCATGTCGGGGCGGGCGACCATTGGCTTAGGTCTGGCAAGTCTCCTCGCCCGATGAGTGCTGTCCGCCTCCAGTGGCACGCCACCGTTCTGCATCTCAGACCTCTTCTGGACCACGCTGTTCTTGAAACCTTTGGCCAAGCGATCCCTCATGAGGGACGAAAGCTCCGCGACGCACGCGAGCGTCTCCACCGATGGCTTCTTCTTGGTCTGGCCAAGGGAACTCTTCATCTGAGCGAGCAAGTTCTCAAGCGGCATATTAGTAACATTGCAACGCCTTCCAGCCTGCTGTAGGAACTGCCACGCCGGACCGTCGATATGGTCTATCGTGGGGCACGCAGTTCTGAAGGGCTCGCTGAAACATTCATCGAGGCAACAACTCTTGGCAGCGTAGAACTCGCGAAGCACTGGCACGGCGGAGTCGACGCTGTCCGCCGCCGCGCACGCCGCCAGCAGCTTCAGCGGCCATCGGACCATCAGCGCCTGCTGGAGGCGAGACACGTACGACATACGATATACGATCTATGCGATGAGGAGGCGGGAACGATGAGCGGGCAGGGGAAAAGAAGAAGAGGAGGAAGAGAAGAGGAGGTGGACGGGAGGGGGGAGAGGAGAATGAGGAAGCGCTGAAGTGAGGAGGAGGAGGAGAGCGACGAGGAGGGGGAGGAGGAGGATGAGGATGAGGTGGCTTAGGATGCGATGGAGGGAAAATAGGACAAAGAAGTCGAAGGGTGATACCGAGGATGAGGAGGAGGCGGTGGAAGAGGGAGTGTGTGAGCGGCCTCCACGCGGGCGTCCACCTGCGAAGACACGCCGATGATGGTGTTCCTATACTGTTCGGAGCTCAATGCGAAATCGGAGGTCATGCCGAATAAGTGCTTCATCAACCCCAACTGCCACGCCGTTCGCGAAGGCTTCGGCGGGGTGCCAGGGGTGGCGTCGCACACCAGATGGCGCAGATGCGTCATAGCCGCGCTCTGCATGCTGAGGCCGCCGCCGACGAACTCGACGAGCGGGCACTTCTGCGCATGGTCGAGGTGCTGCATGCGATTGGTCATGTGGTCTAAGGGCTCGGTGGCGAGCGCCGCGCTCGCAACCACGAAAGGCGTCTTGGGGTCCGACATGAATGCGATGGACTGCTTCACCTTTTTCGTGCGGTAGACCTTGAAGCTGACGTCAGGGTCATCCTCGGCGATGGGCTTGTCGTTGTCGAGCATCCCGTCGCTGTGCAACTGCACGATCACCCTCGGGAGGATCTGATGCATGAACACTCCGAGGCCCTGCACCTCCAGCGCGGTCCCGAATGTGTACCAACGATTGCAAGCAGGGACTTTCTCAGACACTCTGTCGAATACGGCCTGCCGCAGGACGGAGAGCAGCCTCTCGGCGCAGACGTCCAGGCGGTGACCGCCGCAGCAACCAGGTTTGTAGCAGGAGTGCTGGAAACCGACGACCCTCCAGTCGCCGTTGGCGACCTCCAATAAAGCGTTCCCCAACTCCAAAAGATAATCCTGATTCTTTGCCATGGTTTCCGACAACAATCGGCCGCGCGTGTAGATGCTCCTCAACAAAGTCATGTTCAAGATCTGGCTCGATCTCTCCGTCGCGCCCAACGGGGGTCGGGCATGCGGGCAGAAGCCGCCGTGCTCAAGGTCGTGCACGATGATACCCTTCAAGACTTTCAGCATCATCTCGCTCCTGCCAGTCTCGCCGGACATGAAGCAGACCGAGTGGAGACGAGGTATCAGCTCCTCTGTACCGAAAGCCTTCTCAACGACTCTGTGAAGCACGTGCACCAAACATATCATGTCCAAAACTGCGATGACGCCGACAGCGCCGCCCTCGCATTCCTGGGCGCGCTTGTTGTGGTCGCGAACAAGAGAGAGGACGTGAAGTTTCAGGCGCTGGTTGGAAGAATCCAGGTCGGAGCCCATGGAATATAAGAGCATCTTCAAGCACTTCGAAAGCCTGACGAGGCCTTCCCAGTTCAAGTCCTTCGTCCCAGCCTCCATGCCCTCCCACAAGGTAGACGCGCCCTTGGAGCCCATGAAGACATACGGCATGACGGGGCTCTCGCTGCGGAGGTCACCCGGGAGGTCGCGCGCGGCCTCGAAGCCCAAGCCAGCGAGAACATCTCGCTCTGCCTCGCCCTCGGCCCACGTGACCCGCAACGTCTGGGCCATGATGTGCAGCACGCCCGCCCGGGGCTCGCGGCCTTTCGCGAGGCCGCGGCGCTGGTACTCGCTGTAGCTAATCAGCTCCGAGCGCACGGATGGCGCACCGCTGGCGCACTTGGCGACGTCCCGCCACCAAAACCTGGAAGCATTGTGACGAGTATTGGGTAGTGAATAATGAGTAAGAGTAATGGGTGTAAGGTAATAGGTGATAGGTGAGAGGCAAGAAGAAACAGGTAACAGACCATGGGACCATGGGCAATTGTCATTGGCATTGGGCATTGGACAGTGGGCAAACGACCAAAGGGATAATGACATCACGACATCACGAAACGTGGGTCACTGATCACGGATCATGGATCATGGGTCATGGGCCAGGGATCCAATGGACGAGGGGGAGATGAAGTAGCAAGCGTGGACATGGAAGATTGGGGTGAAGGCCCGCGCAACCTGGCGACTGGCCGAATCAGATCCGCACAGCAGCCGAAGTTCAACGTCATGGGGGTCAAGTCGAAAGCCCGGTGGACGATCGCCCAACTCGCCGAGCAAGTCCCCGTCTCCAATGCCAACCTCCACTGGCGAATGTGATCGCCAAGGCGGGACCTGTGCGACAGCGCCGTCGTCGCGACGGCGTCAAGCTCCCGGTGCGAGGTCCTGGCTAGTCCAGCGAAGTTGCCGCCGATCCTGGAGAAGGCATATTGGAGCGTGCCGCTGAGTGTCCACTGGTTCGCATGCAATCGACGTCGCTTCGACTGGATCTCCTGGGGGCCCCCGCCGACGTCGTCGCACACTCTCCTAGTAGCGCGGGCCACAGGTGCGGTAAGCTGTTGAAGGTGGTCACCAGCGCGAAGCTGGCGGCGATTCCACTGCTGCCTCACGTTCGTGTACCGCGACGCCACCTCAGAGACCACGGCGTTGGCGTCCTGGAAAAAACGAGTGAGAGCTCTACGCGCAGACTTATCTTTGACCCGCTTCAGATGGTCCGCCACCGGGAGGCGCTGCGGGAAGCGAGCCCCTCCGCCTCCAGCCTCGCCGCCGACGGCGGCGACGTCCTCATCGGGCGCGGCCCCTGCTGCTGGGCGTTCGTCCGCATCCTCTTGGCCTGATTGGCCCGACTCGCAATCGGGCAACAAGTCCATGAGCCATGAGGACCAGAGCCAAAATGGCTGCCAATGCCCAATGCACGATGCTGCCGTTCTGTCATATGATTGCTGTTGTCATGGTTTAAGGCTGTACCTCTATGGCCTACGATTAATGTTCAAAGCCCTGCGACCCTGCCATGTAGCGTGCGGCGTTTGCGCCTACATCGTGCATTTTGCCCTTGCGTGATTGCGTGCCCCATGTGCCATGTGTCATGAGAGTCATGAGTCACGGGCTATTTGTTACATGTTCATGCGATGATGCGCTGTGTGACTTGGCACGTGGCGCAGGATGGCTCCAATGCGAATGTCCCAAGACTGCAGACGGCAGATGGCTCAATGCGGTCCAATGAGAAGAGCAGTAGATCTCCCAGTCCAGACCACAAGGATCCAAGATACAAAGATGCCAGACACCAAGACTTAAAGATAGCCGAGTACCACGAGACGGCCCAAAGACCCAAGACACAAGACACCGATCGCATGACTTGCGGCTCATGGCTCATGGCTCACCCATGGCCCATGACCCATGAATAAAATATGGCCCAAGACCAAAGACCCGAGACACATGACCCAAAGACTCTTAGCAGACCCAAGACCCAAGACGCCAAGACCCAATAATACCAAGACACCAGAATACCCAAATACCCCAAGACACCAGAATACCAGAATACCCAAGACACCAGGCAGGAACAACGCGGTGGCGGATCGTGGAGCTCCTCACTGCATTGTGTCTCGCGTCCCCAGCCACTGCTGGCTCAACGGCTGCCCTTCGGATCGAAATGCCGCGGGCGCCGCGGCGTCGCAGACATCTATCAAACTGCAGGCCCCCTGGCCATGCCTGACATTATGACACTACGCATTCTGAATGTACTTGGTGAGGTCTCGTGAAGCAAGGCGCATGCGCGCATGCGCATGCGCGCATGCGCGCATGCAGCATACAGCATACAGCATACGCGCATGCAGCATGCAGAATGGAACCTGCGGAAAACATGAAACAAACAATCTAGTGAAGAGCCGTGCTCGATAATCAAAGAAGAAACCACAGCAATCGCAGATCAATGGTCATAGAGTCATAGATCACACAGCGCCGAAAACGACGTAAAGGAAGCAATGATACTGAGGTGACATGCCGCGATTGTCATCAGCCTTGTTCTGACACTGATACGAGTAAGTCTTAGCATGCTGTATCAAAGTGCGCTCCATGACGCCTCCATCTCCAGGAGATGTGACGCCGATGAGTCTCATTGCAGACCAGGATTCACAATGCCCGTCCATGTAGCCCCGCGACGTCTCACCGCCCAACCAGCGATGAATCGGTGAACGAGTGGCCCCAACGTAAAAGTCGTGCCCAGCGCTGCCAACTCTGTCAATCGCATCCATGGCGATGGAGAGCTGATTGTCGGCAGTGGCGAAAATCGCGTCACCCATGATGCAGCCCCAATGTATGGGCACGTTCTGTCGCATTGCCTTGTCGCACTCGGCGCCCCGGGCGCTCTCCAGAGCAGCGAGACGCCCTATCTCTGCAACGCGACGCGCCTCAGCGCGGGACTCTGCCTCTACGCGATCGAGCTCCAAGTCGCGCTCGATCTGGGTGCACTGCGAGTCCAGCGAATCAGCGGGCGACTCTAGAACCAATGAGTACTGGGCCAAGAGCGCCACCAAGGAATCCTGACTTGCATCTGGGGCCCCCGATGGAGGGGCGTCGCCAGCGTCGCCGCGGCTCACCGCGTCAGCTGGCTGGCGATCAGCCCGAGCAGTTTCGCCGGCGGACGGGCGGTGAGCAGGCGGAGTTTCGTGGACGTCGACGTCATCAGCGGGCGCATCCAGCAACGGGCATCCTGCGGCCTTCCCATTCTCCTCGCCAGCAGCCTCGATCACGGCCTCGTCCGCCACCTCCGCCGCCGAACGGCCAGATCGAAGTAGATCAACGCGGGTGGCCATTCCTGCGCCCAGGCCCCCGACCTCAGAAAAACAGCAGCAGCATCCCGCCGCCGAGCCCCCGTCGTCGTCAACCGTGCGGCCGAGCATCCCAGCAGCTAGCCAGCGGCGGCGGCGCCCCTGGCCGGGCGAAACTGCCGAACTCGCCCTCGCCGCGGCAGCGGCGTCGTCCGCCAGGATGGCAGGGCTCCGAACTCGCATTGTGACCTTTGCGTTGCCACCAGGATGGCAAGGCTCCGAACTCGCAGGACGGCAAGGCCCCGAACTCGCAGGATGGCAAGGCCTCGGCCGCCTGTGAGCCTCGGGCGGCGTCCACTCGAACAGCTTTGACAACAACTCATCGCGCCGCCGCCTGTCACGCAAGGACGGCGTGCGGCTCCGTGCAGCCATCCGCGCGCTCACGCCATCAGCATGCAGCATGCAGCTGTGGACAGCGCGCGGGGCCGCCAAGCCACCAATGTTTGAGCCAAGGCGAATGCAAACGAGGCGGCGGTGAAACGCGCGTCTCCCCGCCCATTTCGGCGCGCCCCTCTGCGTCTCACTGCCACGCCCTATCGCCAATTGCCCATGGCCCTGTGCCCTTGTGGCATTCGCCCGCGTAGGCCCATAGCATAGACCAACACTATACATATGCCTAACCTGTGACCTACATCTTATACCATAGGCAATGCCCATGCCCTATAACCTATGACATATAACATATAACCTATAACCTGTACCTTGCCCATGACCAGGGACCTACGACCTATAACTCAAGCCCAAATCCCCTTTGGGCCCATGGCCCATGGGCCCGTAGCCACGAGGACCTCCGCAACACGCCCACTTGCCCAGTCGGCGTGATTACACATGGGCCATGCGGGCATGAGGCATGGAGCCTGCTCGTTGATCGTGTCTCATGTCCTCATGTCGGCACGCTACGATGTGCTCCACGTGCTGAAGTGAATGCAAAGATTGTGGTTACGTGCGGTGCGCCGGGCCCGTTCGTTGATTGAATTGTTGGTATTATTTGCTGTAACTGTTTCGCATCCTACTCGTTAGTTTCATTGATCGTATGTCGTATGTCGTATGTCGTATGTACGGATGTGATGTCTTTATTCGTTGAATTTATCATTCGTTAGTTCTTCCTTGGTTGTAACGATTGTTTTGTGGGCGCTGCATTAGTTGTATGCGTTGCTGTATTGATCCTGCATTAGTTGTATTAGTTACTTGGCAGGCGCTGCATTAGTTGTATTAGTTGCTTGCAGTTGCGGCATAGGGCATAGGGTTGTTGCAGTTGTTTTGCGTTGTGCTCATTAGTTGCATTGGTTGTTTGTGATGTTTCATTCGTTGAATTAAACGTTCTGTAATTCTTCATTAGTTGTAATAATTGTTTTGTGCACGTTCCATTAATTGCATTCGTTGCTGTGCTGGTCCTGCATTAATGATTTAGTTGTTTGGCAGACCCTGCATTAGTTGCATTCGTTGCTGTGCTGGTCCTGCATTTATGGTATTAGTTGTTTGGCAGACCCTGCATTACTTGCACTCGTTGCTTTGATCGGTGTTTCATTTGTTGTATTACTTGTGCTGTAGTTGTATTACTTGTGTTGTATTATATGCTGGTGATGTGCTCCATTAGTTGCATTATTTGCTTTTGTTGTCGGTGGAACCAGTATAAGGTGCGTCTGGGCCACTCAGTCCAAACTGCACGCTGGGAATGGAGTTCTAGCAGCGCCAAGAGCGATTTTGCGAGGATGTCCAAAGCGATTTGGGCTTCGACGGCAGCCGCCCCGGGTCCCGCCCCGACCCCCCTGAGGAGTCATGATGCTCTCTTTTGACCTTACTAGGAACCTATCAGTCTTCGCTGTTAGGTAAATGTTATTCGCGCCCCGCGGGGTCTATTCATCAGCCCCCAGGGGGGACAATTTCTTAATCACAAGCTGACATTGCATACATACATACATACATACATGCATGCATACATACACATACGTACGCACAGTCATACATGCATACGTACACACATACTTGCATATACATGTATACGCATATACGGATGCATATACATATATACATACACATACATAAACATATAACAAATAGAACCATCTGTATATGTATATGTATATGTATATGTAGATGTATATGTATGTATATAGATGTATGACTATATATACATATATACGCTCTAAATCGCGCGCGCGGGGCGGCCCCTGGGGGCCCCGGACCAAAAATCTCCCCGGCCGACTCTCTGCAACGTCCGGGCACGGTCCGCTGCAGGATGCCGGAACTCCCGGGGGTGGTTTTCGGGGCACTCCAAATCGCCCCGGGAGCGGTCAGAGGAACCTCAAGGCAGCTCCAAAACGGCTAAGGAGTCGGAATCACGGCCCACGAGCGATCCAGGGCGCCCAAGATGGCCCCAAGACGGCCCGAAAGGCCACAAAGGAGCCCCAAGAACGCTCCAAGCGGACCCCAAAGAGGGCCAAAAGAAAGCAACTATGCAGTTTTTCCTTGTAGTTATTGTTTTTCGCGTTCTCGCATTTTCGGGCTTTCGACGCTCCAAGGTGGCCCCAGAGGCCCCCAAGACCGCCCCAACACGGCCCGAGAGGCCCCCAGGAGGGTCCCACAATGGTCCAAGAGGGGGAACACGAACTACCAATTCGAGCCTTCTGTCCCAAGAGGCGCCCAGGAGGCTTCAAGAGGGAGCCCAAGAGGCCCCCACGAGGCCCCACGAGGTCACAAGAAGCCCAACAAGAGTCCCCAAGAGGCCCCCAAACGGCTCCCAAGAGGCCACGAACGCGCAGGCAAGTACGGGCCGGCGCAATGGGCGAAGCGATGAAGTGAGGAACGAAAAGGACTTCTCTGGCCACGAGAAAAGCCACCCGACCTGGCTCTCAGGCGCGGCCCATGGGGAGCAGAGCCCCTGCTGAACCCAACATGGCTCCTCTCTCAACGTCTTGACTGCACCCGCGCGCAGCCCACTCCTTCCTCCTCTCATTGTGACGCACAAGGACATGCTAGCACTGTGCGCCCTGCTTGGAAACGCACGTCCGAACCGAACCGAACCGTCCTGACTGCACCGTGGAGACAACCCCACCCGCGCGCCCACTCCCTCCCCCTTCCATGTGACGCAGGAGGGCATGTGAGCGTTTTCTTCTTCGGCGTTTCGACATCGGGCGGAAAGGGGGGGAGGGGGGGGGTCCGGCTCCAGACCTCTGCTCACCGCGACTGCTCGCAGCAGCGCGTCCCATGGAGGAGGCTCCACCTGTCGGGGAAGCAGGCGCCCCCAAACGGCCGAGATCTACCCCACGGGGGGTGGGCGGGCGCGCCGATCGGCAGAACAACGAACGAGATAACGCATACGCCCTGCTTGGAGGCGCACGTCCGATCCGAACATGCTCTTCCACAGCAAGACCATCGAAACCGCGCTTTCCACAGCAAGACCATCGAAACCCAGGAAACCCAGGGCACCCTGCAGGCAAGCAGGGTGCTCCCTGGCATGGTCTCTCCAATGTGCGATGCGCTCTCTGGGCGCGTTGGTCGCCCCTGGGGGGCCGACGCGCACACCCACAATGGAAGCGTTCTTGGGTGCTGCCGGTCTCCCTCCCCCCGTTGTGTTGCTCCCATCGTACTTAAGGACCATCTCCCGGAAATAATATCGAGCACCCGGAAAAGTGTAGACAAACAGTCGAAACAGTGTCAGACGAGTGTCTCCCGGGGCCCGACACGTGAAAACCCTGTAGTTTCGGTACTTTCCTGGTGCTCGAAATTCTTTCTGGTGATCGAGGCTAAAGCAGGTTGGAACATCATAATCCCCCTGCGGCGCGGGCAAGGGTGGCCGCCTCTAGCCTCGCGTTCCCTCGCGTTCACCAGGAGGAAGTGGAGGAGGAGAACGAGGAGGAGGAGGAGGAGGAGGAGGAGGAGGAGGAGGAGGAGGGGAAGGGGTCTCCTCTCGCTCCTCCTCCTCGTCCTCCTCCTCCTCCTCCTCCTCCTCCCACTTCCTCCTCCTCCTCCTCCTCCTCCTCCTCCTCCTCCTCCTCCTCCTCCCCGTCCTCCTCTCCTCCTCCTCCTCGTCCGTCCTCCTCCTCTCCTCGTCCTCGTCCTCGTCCTCGTCCTCGTCCTCGTCCTCGTCCTCGTCCTCGTCCTCGTCCTCGTCCTCGTCCTTGTCCTTGTCCTCGTCCTCCTCCTCGTCCTCCTCCTCCTCCTCCTCCTCCTCCTCCCTGCAGGCTCCGTTCCGTCGCGGCGGCGCGGGCAAGGGTGGCCGCCTCCAGCCTCGCGTTCACCATCGCGTCCAGCCGCGAAGGCCTGGCGTGGCAGCCAGCGCCGCCACCGCTGCCGCCGCCGCCGCCATCGCCGCCGCCGTCGTCGCCGTCGTCGTCGTCGTCGTCGTCGTCGTCGTCGTCAGGCGAAAATCGGAATTCGAAGCTGGCTTTTTATCTTGAGGCTCTGGCGCCATCCAGAGGCTCCTGGAGGCCTGCTTCTGCGGAAATATCCAAAGGTCTCTGGTGATCTCTGGAGGCGCCACGAGGCCTCTATGGGGTCGGCGGAAGCCCTCCAACGACGGGGCCTGCTGGAACAACGACGACAACTGAAGCGTTTCAGAAAAGAACCCCCCTATGGGTATCATCGCAAATCCTCTCTTGCTTGCCTCATTTCCTACCGCTTCTCCCCCTGCTTGCTGGGGAAATACCGCCCGTCATAACCAGGAAAAGTCTTCAGGGCCTCCCCCAACAGTGGAATTCATCTGTTCCCACGCCCGTATTGGCAGACTGGTGCCCCCACCAGTACTGGACAATACTCGCTTTTTCCCGCGGCACCCGCCGCACACCAACGACGATGAGGGAAGATCACGAGCAACGCCTTCGGCGAATACTGTGTCGATCTGTAATAGGATCCTCCTACACACGGGTTCAAAATTCGTCTGTCGCGCGAGGCCGCCCAGGGAGCATTATTCCCTGGGGGCAACATGCCCTCAGCATGATCAAACCCGCCCGACTTTAGAGGAACAAACTTTCCCCGCGGCGACAAGGACGACCCGTACGACTACGATAGATATTGCAACTACGATTGCGGCTACACTCGCGACGACGGTTCCGACTACGATCGCCAAAGCAAGCGCGCTTACTTACAATCACGATTGCTACTATGGGTGCGGTCGCGACTACAACCGCAACCGCGGACTCCAATTGCAGTCCTCATGCAGAAGATGTTCACGCATCTGTTCGCGTGGGTATCCCGCAGTGGTTTACTACCTGGGAAAGCAGTAGCCCCATTATCCCGCCCGTCCAATAGCAGACGGAACATCATCTCCGCCACGCCGTCGGCAACGACGGCGAACTAGGGCAAGTAATCGTACCAATAGAACATGTAGCCGTAGCTGTACTACTAGCAATGATCCCGCCAACTCTCTGGGCGTCGGTGGTTAAGGGAGTTTCCTCTTCCATCCCTCCTCCTTCCCTTTCGGGGGGGGCTTGTCACTGTTCCCTAGTAGTATACACCCCCTCCCCCAGGCGACTGGGAGCCAACCAAGGTCAATGCGGGCCCCCCCCCCCGTCACTTGTAAACAAACAATACACACCACACTCTGCCTCCTGATTCGGAGCATGCGCAGCGAACCCGATGCGGCCTCTCCCCACCATCCCTGTCAACACGCAAAACAAAATACACTTGGCGGCGGCGGCGGTTGCGGCGGCTGCGGCGGCTGCGGCGGCGGCGGCAGCGGTGGCGGCAGCGGCTGCGGCGGCAACGGCTGCGGCGATTCGGCAGCGAGGCGACGGCGGCGGCGGCGGCGGCGGGCGGCGGCGGCGGCGGCGGGCGGCGCGGCGGCGGCGGCGGCGGACAGCGGCGGCGGCGGCGGATGCGCCCCCAGTGGCTGCCCATCCAAAAACGACTGCTGCATATGCTGCGGCTCGGGCCAGGCTCGGGTGCTACGTATGTGTTGGGAGGGCGGGTGGGCGTGAGCGAGACGGCCTGCGGGCGGGGAGGGGGTCTTGCTCCCCCTCCCCCCATGGACCTTGACAAATGGGGTTTCGCGAGCCGTCGGGGCGTCCAAAACGGCTTCGGTGAGGAAGCCGAGATCACTGATGTTACTAAGGTTTTGGCTCAATGTTGACCTCCTGAAGGGGTGCCTTAAGCAAATCTCCCTTCTTGTGTGATCGATCTCCTCCAACATTGGCCCAAGAACCGCCCGCGAGGACCCAAGAGGTCCCACAGATGGTCCCAAGAAGCGCCCAGGAGGCCCCAATAGGTCCCAAGATGGCCCCAAGATGGCCCCACGGGGCCCCCATGAGGCCCCCGAGCGACCCCCACGAGGCCCCACGAGACCCCCAGAGGCGCCCAAGATGCTCCAAGAGGCCTCGGCGAGAATGCCAAATCGCTGATTCTACAAAAAGGTTTTGGCCACATGTTGGCTCCTGGGGGGGGGCACTGATTAAGCGCGCCTGGGGGAGCCCACGACGACCTCCAAGATGGCTCACAATACCCCAAGATGTCTCAAACTGGCTTCCTCGGTGTGCTGCCCACTTCCCTGATCGAAGCAATTCCTCGGGCATCGTTTCTGGATGGGCTGGTGGGGATCCGCGAAGCGTCAACAATACCTATACGACCACCCTTCGGGTGATAAGGAGGTTCGGGGGGGAGGAACCAACGTCTCACTCGATCGGTCTCACTATCGATCTCACTATCGATATCAGTATCGGTCTCGCTCGATCGATCTCCCTCGATCGATCTCACAATCGATCTCACTCGATCTATCTCACAATTGATTTGACTATCGATCTCACAATCGATCTCACAATCGATCTCACAATCGATATCACATTCGGTCCCACTATCGATTTCACTATCGATATCACAACCGCTCTCACAATCAACGTCATCATCATCATCATCAACAACACCATCAACATCAACATCATCATCACCAACATCATCATAATCGGGACACCGTCCTCATCACCAACACCAACATCACCATCATCACGGTCATCAACATCATCGGGACACCACCATCATCATCATCACCATCATCACAATCATCATCATCAGCATCATCATCATCAGCAGCATCGGGACACAGTCATCGTCATCATCATCATCATCATCATCAGCAACATCATCATCGGGACACCATCA
>CAUYUJ010021004.1:368510-371010 GCA_963575745.1 Prorocentrum cordatum | reverse complement strand
AGCGCAGCACTAGCACTGCCCAGCGTAACATCGCATCGCATAGCTCAGCGTAGTATATCTCAGCACAGCACAGCATTGCGTAGCATAACATAGCATCGCATATCACAGCATTGTTTATCACATCACAGCGCATCACATCATAACATAGCACAACATAGCGTAGTGCAGCATAGCATAGCATATCAGAGCGCAGCCAATCATAGCCTAGCATGGCCTATCAGAGCGCAGCATGACATATCATATCATAGCCTAGCCTAGCATAGCACAGCGCAGTATAGCATAGCGCCGCGCAGCTTAGCATAGTCTCGCTGCTGATGTTGATGTAGATGTTTATGTAGATGCAACTGTAGCTGTCGGTGTAGATGTAGATGTTGCTTTCCTACATGCTCCAACTCCTAGGTCGGGTCACACTGGGGTAATTTTTCTCCTGCCGGGCGGAAGCGCGCTCGGGCGACCGGGGGCCGCCGCGTCGGGAGCTGCAGCGTCGTGAAAGATCAAAATCGTGCCACCTCGTGCCTGGCGGCGACGCTGGAGGCGGGGGGGGGGGGGGGGGGAAAGGGGGTGGGAAGGGGGGGGGGAAAGGGGGGGGAAACGGGGAGGGTCCGGGAATTGGAACTTTCATCACGGATATGCTCCGCATTTTGCTGCACTGAAAACTGCGGCCGAATTCCGTGTTACCGACGTTGAGATCCCCCCTCTAAAACTCCGGCTGAATATAGGTTGTATCTGGGGCCGATGCTCTCTCAAAGCCTCACTCGGCCACCTGGGCCTTGGTCGTCCTACCCTTTTCTTGCAACATTCTTTGGGGCGAATCGAATCGGCCTCGAATGTGGCCTGTCTGCTGGGATCGTCACCGCTGCGAGTACCTGCTGGAGTAAGATCATCTTCCGGTGTTTGTAAACTTCCGAAAACACCTTGGCGCGCGCGCTGGCAAGCTCCGAGGCCCTTGCGTTACTGTTGGATTGTTTGACATACGTCGTATCTAAGCGAAGGATGTTGCGCAGACCTTTTACTTGAAACGCGTTCAATTTGTCAACAACTGACGCGTTCAGTTGCGCAGATTCTAATCCGTATAACAGTTTTGATCGGATGACTGCATCCAGTACAAGTAGCTTGACTCGCTTCGGGCACTCACTGTGAAGCCAGAACGCATCGAGCTTCTTGAGCAGCGCCATGCATATGGACTTCCTCATTTGGACCTCTTTAGACACGTTAGGCTTTGGGTTAAGATGGCAGCCTAAGTATTTAACTTCTTCCAATCTTGCCACTGGGGTGCCGTCGCGGAAATGCGCGTCTGGATTAAATGCGGTCGTGACCATTTCGCATTTACCTCTGTTCAGCTTGAGCCCGTACTTCTCGCTCTGCGTCTCAATCATAGCGAGAAATGCGTTCATGGCGCGGGTGTCCGTGCTTGCGCAGAGTGTGTCATCGGCATACAAGAACTTCGTCAACGTCCATTCCGCCGCTTCTCCTGGTTTCAAGCGCCTCGTCCAACTCATCGCGCATATCCGAAAACATGACCGTCATTGCGACGGGGACAAAAATGATGAGATAAAAGGCATCCCTGCATAATTCCCGCGCGCTGTTCCTTCCGAGTCGAAGGAGACCCTCCTCTCTCCACTTTGAACTCTGTGCTCGTGTAGATTGACTGAATGACGGCAGCGAATTTGGGGGGCTCGCCCATCCGCTGTAGTGCGTTAGCAAGGCCGGGTCTGGTCACCTTGTCGAAAGCTTTTTCCCAATCAAGCAGCACCATAATTGCTCGTTTGTTTGTGATCCCTTCGTGCTCCGCCATTCTGCGCGCAAAATGCATCGCCTGCGCCGCGCCCCCCGCGTTGCCCGAAGCCGTGCCGCGCGGTTTGAAGATGTGCGTCAAGTGTCGTGGCCGCGCGCTCTTGCACTATAGCGGCGCGTATCTTCTAGGCGCTGTTGAGCGGCGACATGGGCCGGTAGTTCCCCCAATTGCTTGTGTCTCCCTTCTCGTGAATCAACGCAACTCAAGCTCGGGGTACTTCTGGAAAGACATGCTCTTGACGCCGCCGCGCGTTTAGAATTTCTAGCAACGCCTGAAGGCTATCATCGTTCATCTCCTTGAATATTTCCAGTGGCGCATCGCCTGGTCCAGGGGCCTCGTGACGCTTTAACTTCCTGAGGGCTGCTCTGACTTCTGCCAGGTCGACATCTGCCTCGTTGAAGCGCAGTTCATGAACGCGAATGACATCAGCGCGGAGCGGAGAGGGCGGAGAGGGCGGGGGGGGGCGGGGGGGGGGGGAAGGGGGGGGGGGCAAATTGAGCGTTTGATTGGCTCCAGTGGCGCTGCGCCAGGTACTCGGCCGCTGCGTCCGCATGCTGGTCAAAAGCGATTGTTTTACCGTGGGTATCTCTTGCGTGGTGGGGCTGCGGTTGGTGGTCGGATCTTAGGCTCCGATTTCCCATCCATCTGTCGCGGATGTCTAGGTCTCTGGAGACCGTTTGCAGAACGGCCTCTTTCTTGTCCTTC
>CAUYUJ010021004.1:244194-363410 GCA_963575745.1 Prorocentrum cordatum | reverse complement strand
AGTAGTAGTAGTAGTAGTAGTAGTAGTAGCAGTGGTAGTCGTAGTAGTAGTAGTAGTAGTAGTAGTAGTAGTAGTAGTAGTAGTAGTAGTAGTAGTAGTGGAAGTAGAAGTAGTAGTAGAAGTAGTAGTAGCAGTAGTACCAGTAGTAGTGCTAGTACTGGTATTACAAGGAGGGGGAGCAGAAGGTCGAGGAGGAAAAACAGGAGGAGGAAGAGGAGGAAGAGGAGAAAGGGGGAGGAGGAGGAAGAGGTGGAGGAGGAAGAGCAGGAGGAACAGGGGGGACTAGCTTTCCGTTCGCCGTGAAATGCAAGAGGGGACGCAACTAATTTACTGAAGTTATGATGGTCCACGGCGACCGGGCCCAGACATTCGATGTCGCGCTTCTTTCCCAGCGTGGCTCGCCACTTACTGTGGGGGGCCATCTGTCATCCCGACACGTTGTATGACGGCCCTGGGCCCCCGCAGCGGCCCCGAAAACCTGAGCGCTGCCGAACCCTTTTCCGCCCTGATGTCTTGTGGCGCAAGGATGTCAAGGTCAAGGTCCTTGCGGCGCGACCGACGTGACCCGACCAAACCCCGCCGAGAAACATGTAAGTCGGATGCAGCTGCCAGCCTGCTTTGGGTGTGTCTGCGGAGCGTTCCTGCGAGCCCCGGGCAACCGTCGGCGGACGTGCCTCGGGCGATCCTGCCCGTCTCTGCGCGATGTTTCCGTCCGCGCGACGCAGAATTGCGAGGCGACAGAAGGGCAAAGAGTGAGAGAGGGAGAGAGATAACCAAACATATAATGGATATGGAGGGGATGGGCATACATGGAAGTGCTTCGCCAGTTCTCCGTCAGGAGAGGAGCTTTCGCAACCCGATTACAACGGCAAATCGCGCAGTTCTTCGTGATGATCTTCTTCTTGTAGTTTCATACTCATTTCCGAACGATGTGACGTACTCCTTGTGGCCATGGCACGGTGCTGTGTTGTGCCGTGAATCCATGGCCATAGCCGCGGTAATCGGAGGAGGGCTGGCCAGCCGGCGGACGCGCGGGCGGGCAGGCCGGTGCTCCTTTTTGCGACCGCAGCTAGAATAGCTACAGTGAGATGAAGCAAGTGAGACTGAGGCATGGCAGGGGTGTGACTAAATCAGCTCCCCCCGCGGTCTCCCCGGCGAACTCCACTCGCGCGGGTAGGCGTTAACGATTTGCCAACGCCCCGAATTTGCCTATAAAGCGACCCGTCGCGCCGCGCCCGGCAGGCAGCGCTCCTGCTACCTGGGTCGCAGCGCTCTGGGACACTCAGTGCATAGCACATCAGTGCCAGACGGCTCACCTCTCCCGTTCGGGACGTACTTGAGCCGTCACTGATCGCCTCGGAGGCACCTGCGGCATTGCCGCAGGTCCTCCTCGTTCTCTTCCTCTCTGCCCCAACAGTAGTCGTCGCGGCTCCAGCTGTTGTCACCGTGCTAATTGCCTAAGCTCCAGCTCCAAGACGACCGCCAATCCTGGGCATTCGCTTGCCATGGGGGAGACGGGTGCGTGTTCTGCTGCTCGTTGTCGGTGTACGCGTGCCTTGGGAAGGACATTGTCCGCGCGGTGCCGGCCTCGTTGCGCCGGGGCGCGTCCAGCCAGAAGTCTCTCGCAACTGGCGGCCCCGCAGCCGTGGCGGAGCTTGAAGGGGCAGACCCCGCGCGTGAGTACGCGTCCCACTGGGCCGGGTTCTCGGCTCGGCGTCGCCTGGGTTCCCGTCGATCATCTGGCGCGCGACTGCTTGGATTCTTAGTCTCTTGCCGTCGTTATCGGTCACCTTGCCCTTGCCCTCGACGTCGTCCGACATTCCGCCGTTGCCGCCTCGGCCGGGTGGGCCCCTCCTCGGGGGCCGCCCTGTCCGTCCTCTGAGCTCGTCAACTCAGGGCCGCAAGGAGTACCGGCTAAAGGTTGAGTCTTGGGGTTCGTATCTGTCAACTCGGCGTAGGGCGCGACGCGCGATGTGAAAATCTTCCATGCCATATTTCATCGCCTGTATCCTTCTTTCCGGGCCTGGCACATAGGGCCCTTTGGGCGCCACTTCCTCAATGGAGCTGACACAGTCACCGGTCACCTCGGCTGGTCCGGCGGGCGCAGAGAAGCAGCTGAGGTCCCCGGTCGTGGGGGATTGTACCTCGGGATAACAGGGGGCGGTGATTCTGCGTCGTCGCCCGCGGATTGATGGAACAACAGCGTTGCAATGCTTCTAGGTTCCATAGTACCCCCTGGGACCTCGGCAAATATCGTCTCCCCGCTAGCTTCTTGAGGGTCCGCTGGGTCTTCCAGTTCCCCCCCCTTTGTCGTAGTCCATGGCAGCGCGCCGAACCGCTGATCGCCAATCAGTGAGAGCTAGACAAAACACGCGCGAAGGATTTTCACACAAAGGGTTTTGGCACCACCAACGGTGCAACGCATGTGCGTCCATGCCACTGGGCCCCGGCGATCCGACCCAGGGTTGATGCGCGGCCGTGCTCGAAAGTGCAACTGAAAGGTATGGTATGGCAGCGCTGTCGGCGGCGACAAGATCCCAAGCTCCGCCGCCAACAGACATTACATGGTGGGTTTGGCACTGCCAAACCACCATGCAACGTCAATTTGTCCATCCGTTGACAGCAGCGCGCGTCGCGGCAGTAGGACGCAGCGGCGCGCGAGGGAATGCAGGGCCGGCGATGCGGCTGGCCAGCTGCCAGCGCGATTTCGGCATTCGTGCCGAAATCCGCGCGGGGTCGTTTGGGCGCGGGCCCAGCTGCATCGCGCCGCCAGGGGCCGTGGCCTTGCGAGAGTAGCGCCAGGCCCCGTGCGCTCCTCAAGGCGGGAAAACAAGCTCTACGCAAAAGAATCGCGCGTGCTCTTGTGGGGCCGGCGAAAACGATCGCACGCGAAGGAAATCCCCCCGCGTGGCCCCTTCGCCGGCAATGCGACCGCGCCGTGCACAAAAGGAATTGCGCGAAACTTCGTGGCGCACAAAGGAATGGGAGCAAAGCCCTTTAGGTTGCGCTTTTCGCGCGAGGTGGCAGCCCCGAGCTGGAAAGGAAGGGGGGCGGGGCAAAGCAAAATCAGGGGATGGGGGGAAAGAAAAGGAGGGCGATAAATAAACGAAGGGAACAACGGAAGGAAGCCAGGATGCGCGCAAGCGAAGCTAACGCTGCGCGCCGAGACAATTGTTCGTTCGCTCGGTCAGCCGCGCGGCATGCGAACAGAAAAAATTGTTTGCTGCCTATCGGAAAGACTTTTGGGAAAGGAGACTCGTGCTCGCTTCCCAGCCCCCTGTCCCGCGCCCCGTTGCGAGCGCGCGATGATGCGTTCTGGCGCGCGGGCCGGGGGCTGCCATTTGCTGGCGAGCGGCCTTCCACCCGTCGCGCGTTCCCAACAAATCCGGCCAGCTAAGCGCACTTGCCACGCAAACCGCCAACTCCAAACACCGACGCCACCCCGATCCCCGCATCCGTGCCGGGCGCCCTCTCAACGACGCCCACTTCCAGCGTAAAACGAATGAAACCCTTTGCGTGTATGTGTTCTTTCCTGCTCTGACTCAGGCCCAGATGGCAGGGGCGGCCTGGCGCGTCTCGCATTTGCGTCACATCGTGCCCAGACTTGTTGGCCTGGCGGTGCAAGGTATGACCTGTCGCTGTAGACTGGGGTCGCTCCTGCTGCCATGGTCGAATTGGGGTCATAGAAACCAATGCCGACCACCGCTGCGTTCTTTGGCTTCTTTGCCTTCGTGGGCGGAGGATCCAGCGCGGTCGGATCGTCGCCCTGCCAATCAATCCACCTTTCAGAGAGTCTATGCTCGCATCCCGAGTCTCGCCCCATTGGCGCAAGCAGGTCCATCTCGATGCCGCGGGGCGCGATCTCCGAAAAGCTCAGAACGATATCCCATCCATTCTGTATGTTCCCGGCCAAGCCGGCCAATTTGAAATCGTCAACGCGCGCTGTCAAGAAGAGCGCCAGCTCTAGCTCTGGGAGGTAATGACACTGCGCCGCGACGGGAAAGGTTCAAAGCCCTTGGATATCACATGTGGTTCGCAGCGTTCTCCCAGTATCCCCCAGCGTCAGAACGACCGTATAACGCCGATCGCAGACGACATGCCGGATCCTGCATACCTGCCCGGCTCTCTGGCCATGCCTACCCCAATAATCAAACCCGCGTGGGCGCCCCTCCCAGCATCGACTGGGCGCGCGCCTGGCGCGCGCATGCCCGTTGAATTTCGCGCCCTGGAAATAGCCCAAAGGCATCGGCAGATTTGCTCGCCTGCATAGTGGCGGGACAAGATGAGAGGTTCCGAAATAGTGCGATGCTCTTGTCTTGACCAATGACGTCTGATACGTCGAAGCGACGCGCCCCTTGAACTTCCTGTCTTTGCGAGCCCCTGGTAGCTCGGCGTTTGCTTGGACAATCGCGGCGAAGAGCTGGCCAATGTGGAAGGTGTCGCTCCCCATCGTTCTACGAGGTTGACTCAACTCCATGACTTTGCTCTCGTCCCGCGCGTTGATCTGGTGCAATTTATCCCACTCCTTCTTCAAGGCAGCGGTGGCTCCAGGGCTATTCGCCGCCGCGGCGTTGCAGGCCGGCCAGGCGACGCAAGCGGCGCCGCGCTTGTCCGCGACCTGCTTGGAAGGCGTAGTGACGGATCTGATTCGTCACATCGATCGCAGTTGTCCCTGAAGGGATTGTAGGATGGTCGTAGTCCTGGCTCTTCTCCCGGTGCTGAAAGCAGCTCGCATCTTGCGGCCTCGAGGGCGTGCGAGGGTCGCAGCGCGTGCCGGCGGCCGCCGCGCAGGTCAAGCCCGCGGAGTCCCATGCAATCTTGTCTCAGGGATAGGAGCTGGGGTCAGTGCCCGCGCTATTCGCGCCATCGCATGCAATCTGCGCTGTCATTCACCGCGGCGCCGCGGACATTGTCGCCAAACGCAGCGGCGGATGGGGGTCTTGCCCGCGGCCGGCATGGCGCATTTTTTGACGGGGGGTCGCGGAATCGTGATTCCGATTTCTTGCAGCAGGTCAGTGGTCGGTCCTGGGCCTTCGAGTCCATGAGGCCCTTCTGCCTTGAACTCGGCCATTGCTCTCGCCCTCGCTGGGCCTCCCATTTCCGCCGCCGATCTGGGTGAATGCCTGGATCCGTCAAGTTCTTCTGGGTCCTCTTCGGCCGGGCCTTTCCCAGCGCGGGATCGTCTGCCCGCGCGGCGTCGGGTTTGCCGCGTCGCGGGTCGCGACCGAAAACCACGCGCATCCGTGTCGTACTGTTCCTGCCCGACAATAGCAGACGCTGACTAAGCTCCTCGCGAGACTTGCCCGCGGTGGCGACGTCGCGCTCGATGCATTCACCTGTCTGTAGATTCTGGGCGGTTCGTGCCATGATCCGTTCGAGCTTTGGCTCTCTCTCCCCCCTTTCTGGGGCAGCTCGGAAATTGGATCGTCTTGCAAGAAAAACCTCCTTCTCAGCCAACGAGCCCCCCCTGGCGCTAATCTATTGCACAGCTCTTCGCTTGCCTCCCGCAGGCGACGGTGGGTCGGGGGGAGGTCCCGGGGGCCCTTCGTCGTCCGTCGCGTCTTTCCCCGCCGCGTCCACGGCAGCTTCTCCTGCCTCTTCGTCTTGGGAGGAGGCGGTGGTATCTCTGCCGCAGCCGCGCTTCCAGCTGGTCCACTTGACGACGCGGACCCCCCCGGCGACAGACCGCCGTCGCGCGGCGGCTTCGGCTCTCCGTCGGCAACGTTGTCTCCAGGCAGCATGCCCCGCATATTGACCGCAAGCATTGTCGTAGACGCAAGGTCATAGGCCTTCCTCGACGAGAAGTGATGAGCCACTCCCGGAAACATGTTGTCGGCATTTTTCGTCTTAACCCGTGTCGACCACCGCCTCGACGCCCATGTAAGTCCAGATCTGCGCTGACCTGTCCATGATTGGTCTCCGCCCGTCTTTTTCAATGCCCGTCTTGAAGTTGCGCCCGTCCAACTGGTCAAATGCACGCACAATGGTCGGGTCCAACTCGCCCCCCCGCATAATGGACATAGCCCAGGTAGATGCCGACTCCTGTTCTTGGGCCTCTCAGGGGTTGTTTGATGCGGGGTTCTGGGGGCGGCGGGCATCGCGCGGCCGAACCGAGCGGCGCCAGAGACCCATCGAAATACATGCCGTCCGTCCGCTCTTCTCTCCTGCGCGCTGTAGCGCGATCAGAAATCATGTGCGACGCATGCCCAATGCGGGGCTGGTAATTTTGCCGTTGCGAGGACAGTTGTAGCCCCGTCCTGCACGATGGCGCCGGCTCTCTCAGCCATTGAGTTGCGTTTCTTATTTGCGGGCTGCGTGGAATCGTGCGCGGTCGTGGACTAGCTCGATGGGCGCGCGTTCGGCGACTTGCGCGCCCTTCTCAGTTCGGGCGCCGCGCCCGTATAGGTGCAGTCTCTAGCTTCTCGGCGGGCGCCCTGAGTTTCGCGAGCGGGTCGACCGCGTGCTCCGCCGACTTGTCGCGAATGCTCTGGCTTGCCAAACCAAGAATCCCGCGTGCCGGTCGCGTAGCGTCGCGCGCGCGGTGTCCCCGCGGAGCCCCCTCGATAGCTCGTCGGCCGCGAACCAGTGGCCCATGGCGCACAGGCCGCCGGTCCTCGTCGGCTCGGAGCATGGTCGCATCTGCATGTAAGTCTTGTTATCCTGCTGCCTTTGGCGCGCCCTCCACATCTTCGCCCGCTGGCGCGCGGGGGGCGGCCATGCGCTGGGGGCGCTCGAATTTCGTTGTCCCCTCAGGCTCTGCTTCTTCCATTTGGTCGTCGCCGTGGTGGTCGACTACCTCCGCGGCCCCTGGCCCCTCGGGCGCCGCCTCGGCGACCTCTTCCTCGCGTGGCGCGGGCGTCGCCGTCGAGCGACGAGGCGCGGCCTTGTCCGCGCTTCCGTCTTGGCGCCGTGCTCTTGCAGCGCGGCCGCGATCGGGCATCGGCGCCAACGAGGTGTCTCTGCTAGCGAGACCCGTCTCCGCGCTCGCCCGTCCGAGTCCTGCCGCTTCGCGGGGCTCGTTGTAGAAATAAATGAATATGTCGGAGATTGGTGCAACTGCTCCGCCAGCGGTCGCGAGTCCTTCGGCGCTGCGCGCGGGCGGAAGTGCGACCCCGCTAGGGGCGGCGCGCCATTTGCGCACCCGCCCCCCCTGCCCGCGCGGGGGCGCCGCGGGGGTTCGCGGGGGGGCCCTTCGACGTGGGCCCCAGAGGACGGGGGGCGCCAGGAAAGCAACGGCGAAGTCCATGCCCCATTCAAGCAGCTGCCAGATCAAATGCGGCGCGCGCGAACGGGGGGCGGGCAACGGCGACCCTGCGACGCGTGGCGCGAAACTGGGTCCGCGAGCTATCGGGCAGACTATGTGCCCGCCTCCGCCCCCAGGAGGTCCCTAATATGGCCTCGCGAAGCCGCCTGGGTGGCCCGAGACCCCCGAGACGCTCCCGCGAGTGCCCCGAGACGGCCCTGAGAAGGCCTCGCGACGGGCCCAGAGGTTGCCAGGGCGGCCCCCGGCGGGGCGTCGCAGGCCCAGGGCCCCCGAGGTATTGAGGATCCCCAGTGCACCTCGAGATTCGGCGCCCCGTTTTGCCCCCGAGAAGCCCTTTAGAATACTCCGAGACGGCCGGAAAAAACCCGCGATGCTCCCGCGGGGGCCCCGCGGCGGCTCAAATGGGCCCAAGACGGCCCGGGAGAATCCCAAGAGGGCCCCAAAACGGCCGAAGAGTCCCGAGAGGGCCCCGCGACGGCCCAAGACGGCGCCCGGCGGGACTCCGCGGGCCTAGGAATTCCCAAGGTATCTAGCGTTTCCTAAATACTTTTCGACTCGGCTTCCGCATCTATCTGTAAGAAGGCACCTGGAAAGCCCAAGAGAGCCCCGAGATGGCTCGACGCGCCAACGAAGTGCCCCAACGAACGCCCCCAGAAAAATCCAAGGAGGCGTCGAGAAACACCCCCTCTCCTCCATATGTCGTCATTCTGTCCTGCTTTGGGCTAGCGGCAACAACCGTGACGGCGTCGAGGTTGCCGCCGCGAGCTCTGAGCAGGATGGCCTGACTCTATGGCAGCGGCGCGAGCATCGTGCAGAACCCTCGCTGGCCGCGCTCCCGGCCCCCGCGTCGCCCGCGCAAGTCCCCGCGAATCCCCGGCGACGTCCCCGCAGGCCTCCGCGAATCCATGCGAATCCCCGGCGATGTCCCCGCCAGTCCCCGCCGGCGAAGCGCCACCCGCTCGCGCGTCGGGCGTCGCGCTCGCGGAACCTATGCGTTTCCGCCAGCCGCCGCGGCGGCCCCGTCGCCGCCGGGCCGTGCTCCCGGCGCATCCGCCGCTGGCGGCGCTGCCGTCGGACCCCTCGGCGCTCACGCTCCCTCGGAGCTGCCGCCGGCATACTCGGGGATTCCGCTGGCGTCCGCGGCGCTGCCGGAGCCGCCGCCGCAGGGGGGCTGCCGTCGCCCGCCCTGCCGCTGCCGCAGCTGCTGCCGCTGGTGCTGCGCTGCGGCTGTAGCTGCTGCCACTGCCCGAGGCCGTCTTTGCCTGGGCGGCCTTCGCTGGATCCCCGGCCGGCGCCGCCGGGGTCTCGGGGGGGGGGGGGCCCTCCCCGCAGCGCTCCGCGGGTTGCCGGCGGCGGGAGCGGCCGGGGCCGCTGCTGCCGGGGTCGCCCCCCGGGCTGCGGGCCTTCTGGGAGCGCGTTGCGGGCGTTCTGGGGGCACGCACGCACGCATGCACGCAAGCACGCATGCACGCATGCACGCATGCACGCACACGCACACGCACACGAACGCACACGCACGCACACAGACGCACACACACACACACACGCACACACACACACACGCACACACACACACACGCACGCGCACACGCACACGCTCACGCACACGCACACGCACACACGGACGCACACACACACACAGACGCACACGCACAGACACACGCACACACGCACACACACACACACGCACACACGCACACACGCACCAACGCACACATGCACACACGAACCAACGCACACATGCACACACGCACACACGCACACACGCACACACGCACACGCACACGCACACACGCACACGCACACGCACACGCACACGCACACGCACACGCACACACACACACACCGTCATTCACGCATCCACGCGTCCACACATTCACACTCACGCACATTCACACATCCACACACACGCACATACAACGTACAAACATATCCCACGATTCCCCAGTGTACCACAGGTTCTTGATCTTCCTATCTGTTCCTGGGGATCGACGATTCTTAGTGTCTGTTTTCTTCACACACCCCTGGCATGTACATGAACACGGCCCCGTGATCCGTGAGACCCGCAAAACACAATATGTACGCGCCCGACACTGTACGTGAACACGGCTTCGCGATCCGCTAGACCGGCCGTGTGATACAGCCAGCCCGTAGTATCAGAAGGATGCACGGTGAGGATGCAAGGGCCTTGGAGGCCCATGCAAACGTTTAACGAGGTTGGCCCATAAAAAAATCGCTAAGGATGGGCTGGATGGGGCAAGTATGCCAAGGGGCACCCTTGGGAAGGCTGCCCATCCTTACTATGCGGGTTGACTGTACGAACATTCGCACCACGCGCACTCTCGAAGCCATCGTGCACGTCCTCCTTTCGCTCCTGACCTCTCTCGAGGCCTCCTGGGTGGGGTCGGAGTAGATGGGGTCGGAGGATCGCGCCGCATCGCCAATACATTACATCGGCGATGCATCGGCGATGCACTGGCGATGCATCGTCGACGTCGGCGACGTCGACGTGACGCAAATCGGGTTCCACATCCAGCCGCATCTGCGATGCATCGTCGATGCGGCGCGATCCTCCGACCCCATCTACTCGGACCCCATCCAGTTTTAGGTCGGGCATGTCCTCCAACGGGCGGATCCTGAACGAAAAAAACACAGCATACTCATACATAACCCAAAACACGAACATACTTTAAAGCATCGCCCCCACACTATTCTTTGGCTACGGCAGGTTCGTGCCGTGTCGACCCCAGCGTTGGTTTTTGACACCGCGGGGATCGTTCAACCTTGAACGATCGGCCGCTGCCGCAACGTCCGATCCTTCAACATCGATCGATTCTGGGTCGCCGGCGGCGTTCAACCTTGAACGTCCGCGCTGGGGTCGCCGCTGGTCGACGCGACGCAAACCTACCGTACCTTTGCATACTCCTCCCGTGCAAATGTCGCCCTCCTCCTTCCCGCTTCCCGGCGGCCCCCCCCGAAACGGGGGGGGGGCGGGGCGCGCGAGGGGGGGTCGGCCCGCCGAGAGGACAGGGGGGGGGGGGGCCCTTCTCGGAGGGGCGCCCGCCCTCCCGAGGAGGCCCTCCCTGGGAGGCCTCCGGGGGGGCCCTCTCGGGAGCCCCGGGCGGCCTCCTGAGCAGCCCCTCCGCCTGCTCCGTCGGCCGCCCGCCTCGCGCAACCCCCTCGCGGACGCCGCGAAGCTCCCCTCCTTCCCTTTCCCTTTCCCTCTCCCTCTCCCCTTTTTGTTGTTGTTTCTTGTCCTTTCGCTCTCTGTCTGTCTCCCTCCCTCTCTCTTCCTGTGAGGCGAAAGCAGGATCAGGACAGATTCGAGCATCCATGAACACTGACTGGTGGGTTTGGAGGATATCTCGGGCGGCGCGGCCGTTCGAAGGCGCTCCAGAACGCCCTAAGAGCGTCCTGCAACGCCATGGAGCGATTCATCATCACCCTAGGCCTGCCAAGTTTGGCTGGTAGACAAAATGAGCTGTACGAGAAAAATGCTGCATTTGAACCTACTTCTTCGGCACATCGGAATGTTTGCAATGACAATGACGATGGGTCGCCGAAAAGTTGGGCTCGCAAGCGCCGGCGCGGACGACCAAGACAAGAACGGGCATCTTCAGTTCACACCACTTTGTCGCAACATGTGTGAGCAGATCTGTCATCTTCATCGTTCGGCTTCATCCATCGTTGTCGTCTAAAGTATGGTCGCGTTTGGCCGCACCTGTGTGCTTCGAGTGCCGCTGGCCCTCGGGTTGCAGCGCTTGGCTGCATTCCTTTTTCCGTCAGCGCGTCCACCTGGACGCAACGCTTCTGTCTGTCTAGGCCTGCCCGGCCCTTCTGCCCGGCCCTTCTCCCTCCTGCTGCCCAGGCCCACTTCCTCTCCGAGGTGCTCCCTCTCCGAGAAGAGACGGCGCGCACACATGAAGGTCCGCAAAGATCTCTCGGATTGGCGCTTGGCCCCATCCCTAGCGTTAAGTCGGGCGTGTCCCCCTACAGGGGGATATTCGAAAAGTAAAAATACTCTAAACATCCTCAAAATATGCCCCACAATAGTCAACAAAAAAATCCCCAGACTATTTTTTGACTATTTTTGGCTATTCCCCCTGTAGAGGGACAGGCCCGACTTAACCCTAGCGCGCGAAGCGCGCCAGTGGCGGCGCCGGAGGCGCCGCCAGGGTGAGGAGGAACGACCGGAGGGGGACTGGCTCAGGGGGGTCACATTGACCTGGAATCGGCGATACGTCGACGATAGGTCGGCGATGGGCCCCCGATAGCCAGTCGTTATGTTCCCCTAGTACTTGAGGGCCACATCCCAACAATAATTTCGAGCACTCAGAAAAATACCGAAACACCCGCTGGCGAAGTGTTGAGCGAGCATCTCCTGCCAGGGCTCGACACGCGAACATCTTCCAGTGTGGGTAATTCCTTGGTGCTCGAAAGTCTTCCTGGTGACCAAAGCTCAAGTAGGTTGGAAGATCATACCCCAATACTCGGTTAATGGGCGATCGGAGGTCACTGCGTACCCCCCTCGGCCTATCCTCTCCTATCCCTGCCCTGGAAGGAGGGCCCTCGTCGCCCTCTTCTCGCCCCGTGCCGCATGCTCCTGGCCGGTCACCCCTCGCAGGGGCAGGGGAAGAGGCGGGGGCGGCTGGCTTGAGGCAGAGCGACAGTATCACCGTCGCGATGAATCTGGAGGCCACCTCGCGGGGAAGCCGTAGGGAGGGGTTGGGGAGGGAACGCCGCCCAAACGGGCCCGAGGCAAATCGGGTCAGAGGCTCGCGGCGCATCGGCGACGCATCGGCGACATCGGCATTGGGAACCTCCGGCTCCAGGCCGCGCCCCATTGTCCATCCATCGGCAATGCGGCGCGATCCTCTGACCCCACCTGCGCAGACCCCACCAAGGGCCCTGGAGGGACCGCCGGCACCGAGGAGCTGATTGGAAGAGGAGATCTAGAGGACAGCGAGGGGAGACGAGTGCCATGTGATGCGGATGGCGGAGGAAGAGGGATGGTGGTGACGATACTGATGGTGATGGTGAACATGATGATGATGCTGATGATGATGATGGTGTTGATGACGATTTTTCCTCGACGTTAGGGCTAAGAGTAGATGACTTGATTCATCATTTGAGCTAAAATCAGGCCCGTCGCAGAGAGACGAAACTCTCGGTTGACCCCGCATGGGGCGACACTCTATGGGTGCTTCACAGGGGAGCGGCATGCCATCGAGTGGGGATTACAGCTGCAAAACCTCAGCAGTTCTTCCTCTGCGGCGAAATCGGCCTCATCGAGGTACTCAACAACGAAACTGGGTGGCTGTGTGTCAGGCGCTGGTCTGGCTACAGCTGGGGCAGGCGGCGAGTCAGGCGGTGGCCTAACATACTCAGGTGATGATGAGGACGATGGTCGGGACGATCTTCGTGCCGTTATCGTGCCTGGCAGGACTCCACCTCGCAAGAAATTTATTCGTGGTCGAGTGTCTCCAACCAGTGCCCGACCTCGTCCTCGAGCCAGCCCGCTGGCGCTACTCCGTGATGGTGAGTGACCACGCCCTCCGAACGGAATGCTTTCATGAGAAGTTTCCTGCCACCCCATTCGGGAGCTCCAATGATGAGTTTCATTTTCTCCGTGTCGAAGCAGTTCTCGAGTCGAATGAAGCTGATCTCCTCGGCCAGATCTTCCTTGCATATGTCTGGCTCCATACTGCCGTCGGGCGGGTTGGTCTTCAGCAGGTATTCCTCGATCTCGGTGCGGAGCGCTCCCCCGATGTCGCACTGCAGTGCTCCTTCCAAGGCCGCGAGGCCCATGCTGGGCGCGGGGGGGCCGATCTCCTTCATCCTCTTCTTGTCCTCCGCTGAGCCCTGACGTAGCTGGTCCAGGTGCTGCTTGTAGCCCTCCAACTCGTTGCTCACCGCGTCGATCACCTTGTGAGTCTTTGGGCAAGTGTAGGTGTCCGTGGCCAGGGAGCTGTTCAGCCTCGTGCGGTGCGCCGTTTGAAGCACCAACTTCAGAGTCGACTTCAGTAATGATAGTAATTGCTTGTCCTTGCTGGTCCACTTCTTCTCCGCGTGGTCGCCGCGCCTCGTCCTCCGTCCGCCACGGCGCGCCTGCTTGCGCCGTGGCGCTGCCTCGGCCCCTCCCCCGTCCGTGGCTTGATCTCCCTCCGCGTCCTGGTCGCGCCGAGGTGGGGGCGGGCCCGCCAGCTTTGGCTTTGCCATCGGTGGTTGTCCTGCTTTGGATCCGCTGCCAGATGCCTCTGAGACCTTCGAGGAGGCCAGGGGGAGACGCCACTGAGCTCGCGCTGGTGACTTCTCCTTGGCAGCCGCTTCCCCCGACATCTTGCCGTGGCGGGGGCCGTGGAACGGTAGGTGTCGCTGTCAAGTAAGCTGGCCCAGCTATCGGTGTCGCTGGGGCACCAGTTGCCGAGGGTCGTCGTGAATGAGCTCTCACTCGTGGCCGACGGTCGGGAGCAGAGGCAGCCTGGTCAACACCTTGACGTAATAAAAGATCTGTGGCTCGTCGAAGCTGCCGTCGAGCACCCGAAGTATCGCGCGCAGTACGGGGCGGCCGTCTAGCGGGATGTGCAGGTGGCGGTGGTGGGGCGCCTCCTGATGAGGCGACCTGAGGCCCTCTGGCCTCACGTCTGTACGCAACCTTGAGCCGTGATCCAGATGGCGACATAGGAAGGTGGGTATACACATGGGCACGTAGCGCTTCAGGGTCCATATAGTCATGATGACATGCTGGATCAAGATCGTAGTCACATAAGGGACACGTCGTAGTCGTAGCTGCTGTCCATGTATACTCATGATGTGTGAGGTCGTGTATACATCGTCCAGCAATCCATGATCTGCGAATATGGCGTACAGCATGTTCATGATTGAGAAATGTGGTATGACATGCGATACATTTATTATCAAATTGCAGTAATGTGAGTATAGCTGGATGTCCGTGGCCGTCCGCTTTTGATTTCATTCGATGCGTTACCAACCGTTTAATAGTCTCAAACCTTTCCGAGCATCCAGGAATCGTACATTTGAATGGTCGCTCGTTCTCGGTTTCGCTGTCGGTCTCGGCGTGTTCAGCGGACGGAAGGGCCTCGGAGAGTCTACTGGTACCTGGGGGGGGTCCATCTCGTGGTCCAGAAGCTCGCTCGCAGCGCTCGGGTGTCGCAATATCGGAAAGCTTCACGGACCTCCTCATCCTCCCAAAGGGCTTTTATCACCTGTGGCCGCCATAGTTCCCCAAACGTTTGTCCGATGGGATGTTCGGCCAGGCACTGCAAATCGTCGGCAAGCTGTAATGCCCACGGGTGCGTCGAACTGGCGGTGGCGATCTCACCCTGCGTCGTGAGGGTAGGGCCAGCGCGCGGTCGATCGTTCGAGTCATTCTCGAACCTGCACCTGCCAAAGAAAACTGCCAGAAAGTGGCTGTGATGCGTATGATCTGCAAGTAAGCTTTGCCACCAACTGAGCCTGCGCACGAGCAACTCGATGGCCGTCGGAGCGACTTGCCATTCTCGAAAAAGCTGAAGAGTGGTGGGGGAATGATGGGCATCATGTTCATCAATCTGATGTGCTCCTCCCCTCATCATGGCTCGAAGTTTACGTGCGAGTGATTTATCTAGGCGGTGTGTTTCTCGTGGGCGTAATACGTAGCTTTCCAGGCCTGACCATATACGGCCAGCCACATTCGCGAGAAATGATAGTCTCTGACTTTTCCATGGGCCCCCAGAGAACCAGTAGTCCCCAAGACGTGTCCATCCCACATTGGCCGAATGAATACGTTCACCAACTTCTCGAAGATTACTGTTTGTGACGCTGACGTATCCTCCTAAGTGTATGAGATCCTGTTGGGCCCTCCCCAGGACTCGGCGTTCGGCCTCCTTAGTGGCAGCTCGGGTTCCCAACGAGACCAACGTGTCCTGCTTTTCAACGTTCTGGGCGTAGCCTCCGAAGGATAGGGTCTGGGCGAGGGTATTGTTATCGATCATGTCGAGCAATATTGCCTGATGAGCCGTCCCGTCAGGGATGGGGAGTATCTTAAACAAGTCATCGATGGAGGCGCCTAGGTGACCCTTGTGGGTCGTTGACGTAAAAGGGCACGCAACACCGAACGGGGGCCCCTGCACTTCGGCCATCTGCGCTTCCCAATGCGATACCAGGGGGTAGAAAGATCCCATGAATAATTCTGGTTCATTTGAGCCCCCCATCCTCCCTCCAGTTCCTGGCCGAAGAGCAAGGTTGGCGTCCGAAGCCTGGAGGTAAACTACGGCCTGCTCACGGTGCTGAGAAAGGAGAGGATGGAAATGTTCGTCCTCGCATCTCAACGTGTGTGCTGCAATCAGCCGCTCATGGGAGCCCGTGGCGAAGGCATTGCGCATGTCGTAAGACTTGGCCAAGAACGAAAGTCGCGAGCACCTCAGCTTCCAAATCATGAGCTTGGCCAGCGCCATAAGTGCCTCTCGCCTCCGAGCAAAAATGCCTCCATAGGCCCGCGGAGGGGGATCATATTGACTGCCGTACTTCAAAATGCCGATGCGAAGATATAATCGCCAAAAATGGTCGAAACAGTTGAGTAGCCGAACACAATTCTGAATGTCAAACGTGGGTCGTCCTGTAGGGAACTTGCCTTTCTTGCCGATTGCGATGGCATGGCTCGTGACGGCCTGGGCTGGCAACTGCTGGGTGCGATGCGCATGAGCGATCAGCTGCACGAAAGCCTGCACGATCTCATAACACGAGCGTTGATCAAGTTTTAGCCGTCGCTGTCGGAAAGGCTTCTCGGAGGTCGCCAAGAGATGCGCTGAAGGGTAGTCCTGGGTCTGAAATCCAATGCCTGCTCGCTGTTGTCCAGGACGCGTCAAGTACGTGGGGTTGAGCAGCATGATTGTGATCTCGATCGGCCATGCCCAGGGCGGATTGTATCTGCGGCGCTTCTCGCGCCAAAGCCTTTTTTGAATGTGTTGAAGTTCTTCAAGCGCTGCCTCGTGCTCCTCCATGGTTGGGACGCCCGCGTCATATCCTACTGGTTGAACGTCCTCTGTCAGCGAAAGTAATCTCGTGATAGCTGTGGGGTCGTCAATGTACATGCTGGGGTGCGCCATGCTGGCCTGGATGCCGCCGTCGGTGGCGGCAACTTTCAATGCCCCAAAATATTCAGCGCCACTGGGGCGGGGCGTGTAGCAGGCAAGGAAATATATGATCGTCGGCGTGCTCCAGTTCGGCGTCCAGCTCGAATATAAGTAAGATGTGAAACTCGCGATAGATCCCTTGCGGCCCAAGCTTCGCGAATGTCCTGATCCAAACTAACTTTCCACCAGTGGTCCATTTCCCGTTGATGTGCTTTGAGTTGCTTTTGGATGTTCCGAAGCTCGCTGGAATCGAAGTCGTCGCCTTCTGCGCGTGCTCGTCCACGCCGTCGCAATAGCTGGAGTCGTTGCTGGCGGGCATCCTTCCACCATTCAGGCTTGTTGTTCGTCGTGCCGTACAGCTTGGAAGCCTGAGTGGTGATAATGTGATGGAGAATAGCATTGTGTCTGGTAGGGAAGTGGTCCATGCGCGCTGCCCGTAGGGTTTCCTTGTGCGTGTCCAAGTCCTTCGCGACAGCCTCGATAAGGTCTTCCCTATATGTGCCTTTCTGCAGTCCCTGAGCGAGTAGTCCCCAATCCCATCGATTGTTGGCCTGCAACGGGTCGACCTGGGTGGCGGGAATACGGAGATGTAATGCCATTGGAACATGATCAGGGACGTGGATGAGAGCACGTACTCGGCGATGGATTCTCCATTCAAGCTTAATAGTCTTGACAATCTCCAGTAAGTTAGAATATCTAAAACAACCGATTCTGGAACTACTTTTTTTGGGTCCATGGTACGTATAGCCGACATCGCGAAAAGTGTTGAGCGCTTTCAGTTCATGTTGCCGAAGGGCCGAATGTACTTCTTTGCCGAATAATGTCTCCGTACTTGCTTGAAAGGGGCCAATGGATTCGTCCGTGTTCTTTTTGCTGCCAGTCTTTCCCAAGCCCTGATTGAGGTCCGTGAACACTATCGGTATCACTCGATCGGGCACCTCCGTCGTAACTTGAATGGGCCATTTCAATAATTTGCGACATCCCACTAGCCATCTTGGTACATGAGCTGCCTGTCCAGGTCGTGGGGGGAAGTGCGCTACTATGAATCGTAGCCTGATTGCCCCACGATGCGCTTCCACCACGCCTCCTCGGCCTTGTAAGTCGGTGCTCGGATGTAAAATGCGAGCAATATCTTGCGTGCGAAAATGCTTCTTACTGATAGCGATGCTGCAGCCCGCTGATGCGTTGGAATGCAATGTGCGTCCCCATCCAAAGTGAATCCGCTGATGCCGTACGCTGTTGTCATGTTGGAAGGGAACGTCCTTGGCCTTCTGTCGTAGCTTCGTGCCAACCATCAGTAGAGCCTGAAACTTATAGAAAGAATCTGAGATGTCGTCCAGTCTGCCAGGAGTGCCCTTGAGCGTGAACGGGTTCCAGCCTATCACCGCCAGCGAGGTAACATCTGTCGTGGCGTTTCGAGGGCGCGGCGTGTAAGCTGGGAGTGGCGTGGTGGGGGCAGGTATTTCACTGTTGAACGGTCGGGCCTCCTGGCCTGGGGGCTCCTGGGCTGGGCCGTTCTGACTATTCGAGCTTTGGCGACGATGCGGACCGTCATTGGCGCACAGCCGTGATCTATGCTGCAGAGAATTTGCCATTCCAGTAGTAGGTGGTAGCTCATGTGCAGCCTGTGAATGTTGGTCAGCTTCAAGTACTGCGTGCCAATGTAGTAGTTCTGCCGCTGCTCGAAGTTCCTGGGCGTTACCTGCAGCTCGCTGCGGGTCGTGTTCGTAATCCCGTGGTTCGCCAGCTGCGTAGGGTGCGCTGTACGGTGTGACGCCCATCCATTCGATGTCGCTGTAGTCGTCCAATCGGGCGAAGTCCTCCGTCGCATCGCTCTCAGTGTTCTCCAGCAGGATCGAGTGTTCTGAATCAGCAGCTGTCATCCTCGCGGCGGCATGCACGCTTCACACACTGGAGCATCGCCGTGCTGGTGCCGCGCACGTGCGGGGAATTGCCATGGCTGCGCTCTCTGCTTGTTGCCTGAATACGGGGGGCGCGTCCGCTGAAGGCCGCTGCGCCTCCGAAGGCCTGAGCTCGCGGCGGCCTTGTGTTGATGACGATGACGATGATGATAACTAAGACGTCGACGATGCTGATGCCAACGGTACAATGGTACTGATCGTGCTGATGATGTCAATGATGACCAATAGGATAATGATGATGTGGATGGTGATGGAGATGAGGACGATGATGATGCACATGATGATGGTAATGCTAACGGTTGATGATGAACGTGCTGCTGCTGTTGATGATGATGATGATGATGGTGAGCTTGCACCAGAGAGTATCCCCGGTCGAAAGATAAATTTCTGAGAGCTTTCGCATGCACTCTACGTCTGCCCTCTCCTCTCTCTCTCTCTCGCTCTCTCTCTTCTCTCGCGCCAGCTGTGGTAGATCTTGTGTTTACATAAGGCAAACCGTCTCCGTTTACCCGGGATGCTCTCACACCTCGCTCTGCGCTCTGTTGAGCGAGTGTTTTTTGTTGTGTGTGTGCTTGTGTGTATGTGTGTGTCTCTCTCTCTCTCTCTCTGTTTGTGTTATTATATATATGTTTTTTTTTTTTTTTTTCTCTCTCTCTCTCTCTCTGGTTGTCGGTTTCTCTTCATATCCCATTTTCTCTCCCTCTCTCTCTGTTTTTCTTTCTTTCTTTCTCTCTCTCTCTCTATATATATATATACCCAACTTCGCCGCACGATCTCTGATCTGTAATCTCTGTATGTACTAGATAGATTTTTACTATCGTATGACCTCCCCATCCATCTTTCAACATCATAGCTGACAATGGTCGCAAATATCATCTGTCTCTGTCTCTCTCTGTTTCTCGCCAATCCCTGGGGACGACTCTGCTCGCAACTCTTCTGACCCCTGTACTCTTGACGATCAAAACGCCAGGCGCTTGGCCACAATCGAGACATTCGGAACTCCAATACACTTGGTGGGAATCCGGGGACCAAAAATCCCAGAACCCAACCGACCTTACATTGCCTGACACCCTGGAACCAGGAAAAAGGAACATACCGAAATCTTTGAGACTTCCTCACAATTTATACCTCGGAACCTTGCACATTGGCAACAATTTCACAATTCGAGGGCGGCTGTCTTTCAAAATGTGGTTCTCGCCAAAGCACCGCGCACATTCGTTCGTAAAAATCGCAAGCATTTCACGGATTGAGGATAACCCGTTTTCAACATGTGGCTCTCGCTTTAGCGCTGCGTACATTCGTTTTCAAACATTTGCGAGAGTTCCACGGATTGAGGATAACTCGTTTTCAAATGTGGCTCTCGCGTTAGCGCCGCGCACATTCTTTTTCAATCCATGCAAGGGTTTCACGACTTGAGGGCGGCTCCTTTTCAAAATGTGACTCTCGCCTTAGCGCCGCGCACATTCGTTAATGACATTTGCAACTACTTTCTCGGATTTCCTTGAACACATACCAGAGATGGTGTTTTGGAAGGATTCCGGATTTTGCTGGTGCAGCAATTTCGTTGAATCGCGGTGTTGACATCCTCAGAATGGCGTTCTGGCGCGATCCATGATCGTCAAGACGCAACAATCAAGTTGATCCGTGGCTTTTGAATCCCGATCCGGGTCATCATACGGTTGTCTTCCAACGAGGCAGATCCCTCAATGGAAATGAACCGCTGTAGGGGCCTATCAAGAGGGAGCTTGGAAGGAGGGTGTATTCCAACATCGTTGGTGGCTCTTGGGTTTACACTGGTCCTCCTCCTCCTCCCGCTCCTCCTCGTCATCCTCCTCACTCCTCCCCATCCTTGGGCGCGATTGGATGTTCGCCGGTCTGAAGAAGACCACCCGGGACTGTGAGAACGAAGATCCTTCCTTCTCCCCCTCCCCCTCCCTCTTCCTAACATCCTCTAACACACCCTCGAATCATTTCATGCCTCCCAGTGGCTCTCAGGACCCTCCTCAGCCCCTCACCCATCAGCCGCCGCTTCCTCCCCCCCCTCTGTCCTCTTCCTCCTCCTCCTCCTCCTCCTCCTCCTACTCCTTGTCCTCGTCATCGTCCTTGTCCTCGTCCTTGTCCTCCTCCTCCTCCTTCTCTTCCTCGTCCTCCTCCTGTTCCCCGCCCTCCTCCTCCTCCTCCTCCTGCTCCCCACATCCTCCTTCGCCCTCGCCTCCGCTGCCCTCTCCTCGCTCCTCCTACTCCTGCTCATCACTCCTCCTCACCCCCCACTCCCCAGTCCTCCTCCTCCTCCTCCTCCTCCACCTCCTCCTCCTCCTCTTCGTCCTCCTCTTCGTCCTCCTCCGCCTCCTCCTCCTTCCCACTCCTCCTCACTCCTCCTCCCCGTCCCCCTCCCTCCTCCTCCTCCTCCTCCTCTTTCCCCTCCTCCTGCTCCTCCTGGTCCTCCTGCTCCTCCTCCTGCTCCTCCTCCTTCTCCTCCTCCTTCCTTTGGCATCCACAGCCACAGACCTCCCTGCAGGGGGCACCACCGATGTCGTAGAAGACGTAATCGAAGAACGGGTACGGCGCCACCACCACGCATGGCATAAGGAACAACTGCATGACGAAATGCAGGCTGACGAACACCGATAGCGGCCCATCCACGTAGAAGACGCCGAACAGATATATGGGAAGCGCCGAAGATGTGCCAGGAAGCCACATTCAATCAGAAACAATGCTGACCAGGAAGCCACATACAGCACATAATAATGAAGACAACGACCACTGCCAGATAAATACCAGAGACCACCACGTGAACAGAACTACTATAAGGTGTAAAACTGCACTAGAACAAATCATCGTTGAGACCGTCCTCATTAAGGGAGTCCTCGCCGTCTGAGCCGGAAACGATCCGAAACAGAGGAAGCCCAGATGCCCGTGAGGACGATGGCAGGAGTACGCCAGCTGATGGCGAGGAGGAAAGCCGCGGCGAGGATGAGCTTGCTGAAAAGAGACGCCCTTCGCCAGGATCCAATGGCAGGTACACGGGGACCCACGGTCCCGCACAGGGCGGCGGCGGCTCGGGAGCATGGAAGGCATCCTTCTGGAGCTCCGAGGCGGCGGCGAACGGCGACAGTTCCCCGACGACCTCTGAGACCACCAGATAAGCCCGAAAGCATAGACTTCTCCTCGGCGGCCTCCGGAGCGGCCGCCGCTGCACCTGGGACGTCTCCACGAGCTGCACGATCACGGAAACGCTCGGCGAAGACGCCGTCGACAAACCAGTCGAACCGAGGACCCGCCGCGGCCAACGCGATGTCGGCGTCGCTGTCGTGGGCGAAGCCCCGAGCAGGGGCGTCGGCAAACTGCCACGCTGCGTTCCTCCGGCGGCGCGCGCGGCCAAGAACGGGGCGGCCAGCAGCACGGAATTGCAAGGCGGACCGCGCCGCCGGCTCTCGGTCACGCCAGCCTCCAGGAACACCACCTTGACAAATGAGGTTCCTCAGCGCGGCCTCGCATGCGCGCCGGCGCCGAGCGCGCGCAGCTCGCCTCGCGGCAGAAGGCCCGAGGACGATAATCTCATGAGCACGGAGGGCACTGGGCCGCCACGCATCCGGGCTGCTCCCCGTCGCCATTCCCATAGAGCCAAAAACCCCACTCCTCCTCCTCCTCCCCCTCCTCCTCCTCCTCCTCCTCCTCCTCCTCCTCCTCCCCCTCCTCCTCCTCCCCGTCCTCCTCGTCCTCCTCGTCCTCCTCCTCCCCGTTTTTTTCCCTCCTCTTCCGCCCGCACTCTGGCCGCCGCTGCCGCGGGTGTGCTGCGCCCCGGGGTGCGCCGAACAGGTGCGGTGGGGCCATGCAGGTCGGGCGACGGGAGCCACGCACCGATCCTGGCCATGCCCGGTATGTAGGAACTCGACCACAAGAAAACCTCCACAGGGAACCCAACCCTGAAACCCCAGGGCGCCCATTGATTGTTGGTAATACGTCACACGCTCTTGTGGCGACCGGTGGCCACAAAACATACCAAACACAACACACGTTTTTGCAGTAGGAGCTCGACGACCACAAAAATCCGTCCACAAGGAACCCACACCTGGAGCCCCAGGACGTCCATTCGTTTTCCCCACATCCTAAGTGGGGTTCTTGTTTTCTCTGGACACCCCGCGCAGTCCTGTCACCTCACCCCCACTCCTCTTCTGCCTTCGCACTTGCACTCGCTCAGTCACTCACGCACCCTGATCGTCCCAACACCTTTCAGCTCCTTCTCTCTTCGCGCACGAATTCACTCAATCATTCGCACCATCATCATCAATCGCACACTCACCACACACGGTCATTTTATCACGCAACCAATCACTCACACTCAACCGTTCACCCCATCGTCATCAGTCATGCACTCACCACACACGACCGCGCTATCACGCACTCAATCACTCAGGCACCAGCACCACCACCACTGGCCTCATCATCGTCTCACTCATCACCATCGCTCACATCATCATGATCATTGCTCGCTTGTGCGCCGTCTCGGGCGGGAGCCTCGTCTGTGAGTGAATTGCGAGGAAATATCAGGCGGGAGCCCCTCCTTATGGAGCCCACCCTTTATGTTGTAATCCGAAGCGGGTCATCGGCCTCCTATAATTGTCGTCACTTTTGGGATCCTGAAACGTGAATATGGCGCCTCACGCGCTTTTTCCCGGTCGCCCTCCGGCGCGCGCTTCCTCTGGGTCGTCCTCCGGCGCGTAGCCGCTGGGACGCACGTCGTGCGTTTCCTTTAGGTCGTGTTCCGCGCGAGGAAGAGGAGGGGGAATTTTTTCCCCACAGCTGGACGCTCGCCAATAATCCTTATCCATAGTCCGTGAACTGTGAGGGCCACGCCGCGGCAGGCCAGGCCTGCCAACGTCGAGGACCGTGCAGGAGGGGGAAGCAGCAGCAGCAGAGGAGCAGCGAAAGAGGAGAGGGAGGACAGGGTGCGTGAGGCCAGCGCACTGCGAGATGCCGCTCTTCGGCGACTCGCGGGAGGTACCGTGGTACCTCGCGCGCGGGGAGGGGCGGGGCAGCCCCGCCCGCTACCGATCCTCCCGTACGAGAGTCCTCGTCAGTGGGGGGGCGCACTCGGCGTCGGGGGAGGACAGAATCCATGCCCCGCAAGCCACGGGCGCTTGCGACCCAGGCCACCGTCACCTCGACCCACAACCCAGGCCCGAACACACGCCTAGACAAAATTGAGAGGCGAGCGCCCTTCCTCCCAGAGAGGCGCAACGGGCACAGTTGAACAGGTCGACGACGGGGCGGGCGGCGGGGGCGGCGGGGCGGGTGCACGCGCGCCCCCGCGCGCGCTCCCCCAGCCAGGCGAGGGCCCAACCCCAGCAGCAGCAGCGCGCGCGCAGCGGAGCAGCAGCAGCGAAGGGGACCGAGGGGGCGGGCAGGAAGAAAGGCAGGGGACAGAGGGGAAGGCAGGGGCGGGAGTAAACCGAAGACCCAACAAAGCCCACCCCGCAGGGGAGAAGCAGCGGCAGCGGCAGGGAAGAGAAGGAATACAGCAAGCGACAGGAAAGGCAGAGGGAACACAAAGAGAATCACAATAACTAACGCGCGAGAGATGGAAGGGAGCGGTCACACTCAGACGACATCACTTCGCGTGGCAGCCCGCGCCATGCGCCGTGCCCTGAACTGGCGTGCGACACCAGTATGCCGACGAGCTAGAAGACGCAATCGAGCAACGAAGACCTGGGGCGAGGGGACCTGAGTCTGGCGCCGATGGTGAGCATGAGTCTTCAGGAAGGCATCGAGGATGGCAGCGCAGGCGACGTCGCGGTCGAGCCCCCAAGAAGGCCCCATCAGACAGAGACATGTAAGCCATGTATCTCGGTGCTGCCACATCCCCCTCCACGGCGTGGGTAAGGCCTCCAACCCTGGGAGACGGTGCTGTGCAAGGTCACGGACACGCTCGCAGATTTTGTAGTGGAGTAGGTCAGCAGGGGCCGCACAACCAAAACAGCATCCACGGTCATTCGCATGCAAACGTGCCGAAGTACACGCGCCCCTGGACAATGCGCGGAGGACGTTGGTAGCGAGATGAGTGCACGTGGCACGCTCCACGGCGCGCAATCTAGTCCGCAGAAGGAACATATCCTCGAGGGAGGCTGCAATTGACAACCGCGATACCCGTGCACCCAGACACAGTCATGGAGTGGCAGTCATACGAACCGAACGTACGTGACGATGGACCTTGGCCTGGATAGAGCGGGCTGTTCGATCAATGGGTGAGTTCACAAGGTCCGCCGCATCCTCGTTCGTCGTGCGTATCATCGAATGGCACCACCACCCAGAAAACATACGAGCAGGGATAAATTCATCATCGGTCAAGCCACCCGCTAAGCCCTCTAACTCATATAGGGCATAGTCTAACGCCTTGCACCGCACCACCACCCGAAATTTCGTAGCTTTATCATGCAGCCCCAGGTCCACGAACTCAAGGGAGATCCCCAGGTCACGTAGCTGAGTGCGCATGCTGTAATTCAACGCATGCCGAGGCCCCGCGGTAAGGATCTGCAGCGCTTCCCCATACTGACGCCGAACCGAGGGGGTGACCCGCGCCAGCTGAATCCGATGCTGCAAGACGGAGAGGCAATTAGAGTGGAACAGACGGATAGTGGTCGCCAAGCCCAGCGAGAGAGAGCGAAGAAGACGAACTCGCTGCCAGAACTTATTCATCGTTTCCACCCAGGCCACCTCATGGGCCGACGGGCCCACCCAGAATCCGAGGTGCAAAACTCTGGTGGCGAAACGGACAGAGGCAAACGGCTACCCTTCCGAGCCATGTGGGCAGCGAGGGCATCTCCATCCAGCGCCCCGCAGATCAGGACGTAACATTTCCCCACATTCAAGGAGAGACCAATCGCGGACGAGAGCAAGTCGAGAAGCAGCAAGGTGGGCATGAGATCGATGAGAATGTCACGTAGTCCAAAACAACAGTCATCAACATAAGCCAATTGGACACCCACCCGTTCGACACGGCGGGCACGGATCCAGCGCAGTACAGGGTCAAGGGCCAGAGCAAAGAGGGTCATGGACGCAGGACCACCCTGCCGCACACCTCGTTCCACAGGGAAAACCGTTTCAGCAGCGCCCTCAAAACAGACAAGGGCCGTATTGTTGGCATACAGGGCTCTGAAGAAACCCACAGTCTCGCTGGGAACCCCCATGGCCATCCAAAACGGCAAAAATCCACTCAGCCAGGATCGAAGGGAACGCCGCCTTGAAATCGGTGAATAAGACCCCCGCTTTATCCCTCCCACACATGTGTTGAAGAAGGCCCCATTTTTCCACCTCGACAACATTGTCCAGAATGTTGCGCCCTCGAACCCCACCTCGCTGGGAGGCGTCCACCGTCGCAGGAACGACGTCGTTGAGTCCGAGACAGAAGGCGTCGGAGAGGATCTTCGCATCCGTGTTCGAGAGGGGGGCGGGCGGGTGGAGGCAGGTGCACGTGAGACAAAGTCACTGCGATCACGTGGGCCACTGCCCTTCGGGAGGAAGACCAAACGACTAACTCGACACTCAGGGGGGGGGGGGGGGGGTGCATCACCTGCACCGTTGAAAACCTCTTCGTAAACCTCGAACAAAGCAGCGGCCGCCTCAGGGACCTTCCAGCATCCATACGGGATCCCATCAGGGCCAGGAGCAGAATGAAACTTATGGGCGACACGGCCCCGGAATTCGTCAACGTCAAGTTTCCATCGATGGGGTAGGAGTAATGTCGTCAGTAGTCTGAACGTGGGCCAAAACTTCTTGCCAATGAGTCGGATCGTGATCAGCCTGTGCAAAATCCTTCCTCCAATGGGCCACCAGAGCCGCAGTTGCCGCTTCTGGGGGGGCACGCGGGGTCCCGTCCTCGTCCAAGACGCCTAGCAGCCCAGACCTCCTCCCCATGAGATCCCACCCGCGCCGAAGAGCCACCAGCCTCCGCCTCTTCTTGGTCCTTACCTCCTCCACCTGGCTACTATGATCCAACTCCTCCAGCTCCGCATCAAACCAACGTCCCTTCAAGGTCAGTACCAAACTGTGGGGGCCACCAGGATCAATGCACACGCCGCTGTCGACGTCGAAGAATGGCAGGAGAGAGGCGCAGCAACGAATGGCACGAATGCAGAGATACCGCTGCCGACCCCGCCACCCACGGTATGCCATGAAAGCAAAGTGGAGCCGCTCCGCATCGTTGGCCGCTGGGCGACACTTAAGGGACTTCTTGAATTCCACGGAAGCCGCGCCGAAAACTTCTTTCACCCGTTCGAGTTTCTGGGCAGGGTCCGACGGGGGCGTCAGCTCCCGCAGCTGTTCGGAAACCATCCTGTGATAGTCGGCATGCTGGCTGATCCATTTCGGAACCGAGAACTGACCCCTCGGGGTCGGGGGGGAAACCGTGGCAGCAACGGGAATGTGATCGGAAGAGGCCCCTGGATGCATGAGGGTGCCGACAGCGCTGACAACGGCGGTCATCTCATGGAGAATACCTGCAGGAAAGGTCGTGTAAATCCAATCTAGTCTGGCCAATCCCCTCAGCTCCCGATTCACAATGTCCCAGCGGGTCGGGTCGGGCTGGTATAATTCACACCAGTGGCTACAATGTTCCTGAAAGGCATCGCATTGCATACGGCCCCCAAGCCCAATCTCCCCCGAGACCAGCGACCGACCATCCGCCATCGTACAGAAATTCCAGTCGCCCAGAATGGCAACCATAGTATGCGCTGCCGCGGGAAGGGCGGCATTGACGAGGCGTAAAAACTGATGATAGGCATGGGCATCATCGCACGTGTTAGGCATGTGAACATTGACCACGACCAAGTCGCCTCGAGGACCCCGACCATGGACGAGTACAATCCGCCCAGGAACGACCGTAATCGGAGCGATCGAGTCGAAACAGTCACATAGATCTGAAGACAGGAACGTCGCCACACCGCCAGCGTTCCGATCATCCAGAAAGCTCAAAACATTGCCCAGTCCGCATGTCGTCCCGAAGGAAAACCGAGTCCGCTTCAGATCCGTGCGTCTCCTGTAAACGCATGACCTGATACTGTAAGAGCAGCTGCTTAGCCCGAAGGAAGCGTGAACGTGACCGAGATGAACGAGACGAGAGAGAGGCAAAGAGCGCGCGCGTGTTCCAACTGCAGAGAGAAAGAGAACGGGCAGGACGGTAGACTCCACCAGATTCCCCAGCAGGCGGCGAGAAGGATAAATCACTGTCACTTGCATGGTGTACACAAAAATTGGCAGGGAGGGCGGACGAGCACTCAGTAGCCGAACCCACTGGACTTCTCCCCGCCGCCCACTCACCTGTCGAGCCGTTCCGATACTCACCGAAAGGGGCGAATCTCTGCAGACCTGGCGTGCAGACACTGTGCGTGTTGCTGCCCACCCACTTCCGTCAACCCATCGATTTCGACGCCACACTGGACGGTGCCCGCCGTGGGGCCGTCATCGACAATAGAAATCTTTACAACCTGCACGGGGACTCCGTTGTCCTTCGCCGCATAAATCGCACCTCCTAGCCCCGTCGACCCAACCTTGTCCGCCCCGAAGATTCTGGAGACATGCTGGCGCATATTCCCAAGATAGTAGAACAGCTTCCTGGACGAGGGGGGGAGACCACGTCGAACCCGTAGCTGCAAGTCAAGGCCGCCCTCGGGGTTCGGGAAGGGGAACGTGCCGACGGACGAGGCCATCCCGTGGAAAGTGGAGGCCTCTAGGTTGGAATCAAAGTCCAGGAACACCTTCTTACTGCAATCGTAGGCCTTGACCTGAATCGAACCCTGAGTCGAAGACGGAGCGCAGCGGGTGAGGATGCTCTGGACTGCCTCGCGGAGCGTTTCTCCATCAACGGCCGAGGGAACCCAAGTGCCACAAGACGCGAGGGGTTGCCCACGAGACCAGAGTCGATCTTCCGACGAACTTGCCTGCCATCATCCCCACGAGGTGTCGGGGTCCCCTGGTCGGCATTCCGAAGGTCCTGGATCTCATCGCGCATCGTCTGGATCATTCCCTTGAGCTCATCACGAATGGCGGATTCTGCGGTCTCTCGGTCCTGAATGCGCTGAAGAAGAGCCTGTTCATGGATCGCTCGCATCTGCTCGAAGTTTGCAGCCGTCTGTTTGGCGAATTCAGTGCGCCTGTTGTAATGTCTGGAAATTCTTCTCAGCGGCGATCATCTGACCCTGGATTCCCGAAATCTGCTGGTTGATCTCTTGAACGCCGAGATTCAACTGACTGGACAGGCTTGCGACTGACGACGACAGAGGAGCAATCATATCACGCATGGCGGCAAAGATCTGCTCGGTGTCCCGCTTACCCTCCAGGCAGGTACCTCCAGGCACCGGCGGGGGCGTACTCATCCCTCCAGGGGAGGCAGGAGGAGTGGACGAGAGGGACACAGGCCACGAGTCGCCGCCCTCGGACGGCATCGCGGGAGGAGAGCCGCATGTACGAGGGAGCGCGGCCACGGCGGGCCAGGGGAGCGCGTCCGCTCCCGGCCTTGGTGCCTGGCCACCAGGCGCCTCGAGAGAGGGTGGAAGTTAAGGAGCAGGCCCCTTGAGCCAAAATGGCTACGGACGAGGAAGAGGAGGAGGAGGAGGAGGAGGAGGAGGAGGACGAGGAAGAGGATGCAGGACCAGAAAAAAAAGGAGGAGGAGGAGGCAGAGGAGCAGGAGGAGGACGAGGGGGAGGGGAAGGAGGAGGAGGAGGAGGAGGAGGAGGAGGAGAACCGTAGGAGGCCCCAGGAAGTCCTGGGAGACCCCGAAAGCTTCAGGAGGCCCCAAGAGGCCCCAGGAGGAGGCCCGAGGCCTAAGGAGGAGGAGGGGGAGGAGGAGGATGAGGAGGAGGATGGGAGGAGGACGAGGACGAGGAGGACCAGTGTATACCCAAGAGTCATCAACGATGTTGGAATCACCCCTCCCTCCAAGCTCCCTCTTCATAGGCCCCTACAACGGCTCATTTCCATTGAAGGAACTGCCTCGTTGGAAGACAACCGTTCGACAATCCCGAAACATGCCAAAACATTGTCCTCGAGATTTCAACGCCTCATATCAACCTGACTGCTGCGTTCTGGCAATCCGGAATCGTGCCATAACGCCATGTTTTGGATTCCAACACCGCGAATCAATAAAACTGGTGCACCCGCATAATCCTGAATCCGTCCCAAACACAATTTTTGGTACGTTGACCATGGGAATTGGTGAAACTCTGGCAATTTGCTTCAAACATTGTGCGCGACGTTCAAACGAGAACCACATTTTGAAAACCACCCACCCTAAATCCGTGACACTCTTGCACATGTTCAAAACGAATGTGCGCGGCGCCAAAGCGAAAACCAAATTTTGAAAACCACCCGCCCTCAATCCTTGAAGTTCTTGCATTTTTTGTGCAAAAAATGTGCGCGGCGCTAGGGCGAGAACCACATTTCGAAAATCACCCGCCCTCAATCCGTGAAGCTCTTGCACTTTTTACAAACATTGTGCGCGGCGTTCAAGCGAGAACTACATTTTGAAAACCACCCGCCCTCAATCCGTGAAACTCTTGCAAATTTTTGGAAGCGAATTTGCACGGCGCTGGAGCGAGAGCTACATTTTGAAAACTACCCGCCCTCCATCTGTGAAACTGTTGTCACCTTTTAAACTTCGGAGTCAGAAGTCTCAGGCGAAACGCCCGGTCCGTCCTAAAAACTGGCCTCGGGGTGCGACAGGGAGGAGTTATTCCCCAATCAGAGCTTGCCTCTGCAGGGGTCCTACCAAATTCATATGGTTAGATTAGGTTTGTCGCCGATTTTCCCTGCACGCCTGGGTGCCCGGGTGCCCGGGGGTGCGCGGGGCCCTGGTGCCCCGGGAGTGCCGGGGGTGCCCGTGTGCCCGGGCGTGCCTGGGGGAACCCGGGGGTGCCCTATAGCCCTATAGCCCTAAGCCCTATAGCCCTATAGCCCAATAGCCCTATAGCTCTACAACTCTATAGCCCTATAGCTCTATAGCCCGATAGCTCAATAGCCCTGTAGACCCCTAGCCCTATAGCCCTGATTCCCCAATCAGAGCTTGCCTCTGTATGGGTCCTAGCGGATTCATATGGTTAGGTTAAGTTTGCCGCCGATTTTCGCCGCACGCCCGGGTGCCCCGGTGCCCGGGGGTGCCCGGGTGCCCGGGTGCCTGGGCATGCCCGGGGGTGCCCGGGTGCCCGGGTGCCCAGGTGCCCAGCTAGGTGCCCAGGTGCCCGGGTGCCCGGGTGCCCTAATGACCGTATAGCCTGATATCTCAATAGCGCAATAGCCGTAAAGCCCTATAGCCCTATAGCTCTATAGCCCTGTAGCCCTATAGCCCTATAGCCTGATAGCCCTATAGCCCTATAGCCCTATAGCCCTATAGCCCTATGACCCTATAACCCTATAGCCCTATAACCCTATAGCTCTATAGCCTTATAGCCCCATAGCCCTATAGCCCTGTAGCCCTAAACAAATCCTGATTGGGTTTTTTTCTCGGGTATCATTCCCCAATCAGAGCTTGCCTCTGTAGGGGTCTTACCAGTTTCATATGGTTAGGTTAAGTTTGTCGCCGATTTTCGCTGCACGCCCGGGTGCCCGGGTGCCTGGGGGTGCCCGGGGCCCGGATGCCCGGGGGGTGCCCAGGGGTGCCCGCGTGCCCGGGTGCCTGGGCGTGCCTTGGGGTGCCCGGGGGTGCCCTATAGCCCTATAGCCCTAAGCCCTATAGCCCCATAGCCATATAGCCAAATAGCCCAATAGTCCTATAGCCCTATGACCCTATAGCTCTATAGCCATGTAGCTGAATAGCCCTATAGCCCTATAGCCTCCTAGCTCTATAGCCGCGATTGGGGTTTCTCTTCGGTATCATCTGTAAGGAGAAGGAATGAAGAGGAGGAGGAGGAGGAGAAGGAGGAGGGAGGAGGAGGAGGAGGAGAAGGAGGAGGAAGAGGAGGAGGAGGGAGAGGGAGAGGAAGAAGGAAAAGCAAAGGACGGAGGGAGACGGCAGAACACGCGGGCCAAGCACCAGGCGGCCCGCGTGGGGCGGCTTCCGGGCCGCTGCGGGAACACTCAGGAACGCTCTGGAACGGATTGATCCTCGTCCCGGCCCCGTCCGACTCGACCCATTTCGGGCTGGGCAAAAGGGGGGGATAGCAAAGAGGGTTTGAGAATCAGTTAGCTGATTTTCCCGGCGCCTCCCGGCGCCAGAAGGCGACCATGCATCGTGGAATGGGCCCGGCGGCGGGGCCGAAACCAGCTGCACGCAGCAGATTTCGTACCCCCCCCCTTTCCCTATCCCCCCCCCTTCCGTTCGGCCCGACCATTCCCCGGGACCCGTCCTACAGCCAGAGACGTTCGAGGCCGAAAATAATGACAAATTGCAGTCGGGGTGTTGACCTAAGGAACCCTAAATAAGGAACGGGGCCTCTTTTTCCCACAAATCAAACTTTGATTACCCATCGAAAACCTAAAGAAAACCTCACGCAAGCTGTGACACAAGGAAGGAACACGGAGCCCCTCCCCAACGAGAAGGGTTCCTTCTTCAGCGCCCCGACTGTATACGTCGGAGTGTTTGCCAGGACTCGAAAGGGTCGCAGATCTGGGCCGCTGTTCCTCCCCAGAGACGTTCGAGGCCGAAAAGAATGACAAATTATGCGTCGGAGTGTTTGTCATGACTCGAAAGGGTGAGGAGGAGGAGGAGGAAGAGGAGGAGGAAGAGGAGGAGGAGGAGGCGGAGGAGGAGGAGGCGTCGGAGTGTTTGCCAAGACTCGAAAGGGTCGCAGATCTGGGCCGCTGCTCCTCCCCGTGGCCGCGGCGCGCCGTCGGCCCGGCGACCCGCCGGCTCGGGGCGGGGCTGTCTCTGCCCGTCCCAGGGTGCGCGGCGGTCCCGCTTTTACCCAATGAATAACGCATAAGGAACGAGAAAAAACAAATGACGCATAAGGAACTGAAAATGACGCACGTAAAATCTAAGGAACGACCGAGCCCCTTTTGAAAAGTAAGTGTTCCTTAGTCAAGCCGCTCTCTGTAGAAGAACATTAGTTGCCAGCCTCGAACGTATCCCCGTCCCTAAGATTGAGACGCCAAACGGCGATGACAATCTTAGGGATCCGCCCTCAAAAAACAAAGGAATCCCTAAGATTGGCATCGTGATGAGGAGGTGCCCAGCATAGGGATAGGGATATGTTCCAGGCTGGTAAATTAGAAGGCGTCGCCTGATCGCCCGAGTGACACGAGAGAAATTGTGCGGTGACATGACGCTGGGGGCTGGCTCACGTCTGCATGGTCGTCTTCTCCCAGCAGGCCTCCGACCGCAAACCCTGAGTGCCCCAGATGCTTCACGTGCAGGTTTAAATACACCAGGCCGAGCGCCGTACGTCCATGAACAACTTTCAACTCACACTTGCCAATCGCAAGCCATTGTGGAGTATCGCCAGCATTTTGCGTCACGCTGTAATGATACCCTCCATATCGCTTGGCCTCTGCCCAAGACCCTGTAATATTCAACTCTTGGAAATACATGTCCACGCACTGTCTACCCAGCCGCCGCACATCGGCCTGCACGCGAAGGAAAACATCTTGAGCGCTTATTCCGCGAGGAATGTTTATCAGAACATGTTTGCCCTCCCTCATCAAATCAAAACGCTCGCCATGAATGTTTTGCAAGTGAGGGTCGCCAACGGCAGACGCGCTTCCGCCTGCCACGGGATCTAAAGGAAGACTCGTCGGATGTAGTGTCAGCCCGCCCTGAGGATCCGTCGGGCTGGGAGTCGGGCTGGCCGTCGGAAAAGGCGTCGGGAAGGCCGTCGGGAAAGGCGTCAGGAAGGCCGATGGGAAAGACGTGGGGAAGGGCGTCGGGGCGCCGTTGGGCAGAGGGACGGGAACGAAACCTTCGACGGGTGGGGCGTCGGGAAGGCCGTCGGGCAGGGGGACGGGAGCGTCATCCTCGACGGGTGGGGCGTCGGGTGGGGCGTCGGGAATGTCGGTGGGCAGGGGGACGGGAACTTCATGGCCTTCATTTTCGACGGGTGGGGCGTCAGGCGTCGGGCTAGGCGTGCAAACAGAGATATTCGAAACAGAACTATACGGAAATTTAGTTTGGTAACCTGGCACCTCATTTTCATAACGAGAAGCGAACGCCACCTCTTGGTCCGCAGCGGACGTTGAGAAATGGCTGATCTGGGCAGCCTCGTAGAAGCCACCGTTGTCAACATTCAGTGTCACATTCGCGCCACTGCCGCTGGGAGTGACCTCCACAGTGACATCGTGCCAAGCGGAATCGTCGAATACATAACTTACCGACCTTCCAGTCAACAGTGTCCCATTCCAATACATCACTATAAGACGTTGTCCGTACATGTTGGTGAAGCATACAGCGAGGCCATCAAAGTCCATGGTCCAGGACCGTCCGATCATTTTAAGCAACTCGGCGAAGCGATCTCCCAAATTGCCATACGTCATGCACATGACCACCCTTTCAGTGTCCACCGTGGGAGCAAGTATCAGCATGTCGAAATTGATCTTGAATTCCCCTGAATTTTCCCATGTGTACTCTGCCCACGCAGACCCGGCCCTTGGGTAAAATTCGATCGCCGTGCCGGCCGGGGGAATGAGGGCATTCATCTCGTCGAAACTGAGAGGAGACACCTCCGTGCAGTTCCACAAGGGTGTCTGTGCAGCAGGCGACACCTGGAAATACCCCGCAACGTCCACACTCGAACCCGTCTTAAGAATTGCGGTTGCCACGCTCGGCACCAGTATCCTCATCAACCACACGATCATAGGTGAGTTCTTGGCTGCCATACCGCTGGCGCACACACAAGGTTGGACGGGAAACGTATATGCACAATTAAGGATAAGCACAGGTATGAAACGGACCTACAACTCCCTTCGAGCCCGCTGGGCCCCTTGAGCCACAATGGCTACGGAGCATCTTCACCATTCCTGTGGGGCGGGATGGGATGGTGTACTTGGGGGAGGACTGGCAGGGGGACTCACCGCTGGACGTCCTGGCAAGGGCTAAGGCGGCCGCGGCACCAGCACGGCCGGCCTACTGCCAGTGCACAGAACACTTTTCTCAGGCCACAGCTGCTCATCGAACATGGACATCGACACGAAGAACCTACCTTCAGTTAGGCCACTGAGAATTCTCGCCCAACCTCGCACTCCCCACTGGCTTCAGGTCCTCTTGCTTTTCCCTGCTCTTACCGTCTCTCACTGTCCTACCAGGGCGTGCCACTGACCCCTTGGGCATGGGGGATCCGATCTTGGGGGGATGGGAACGGCACCGCCATCGGCCGCCCTGGCGTTGGGTGGGGCCGCCCTGGCCAGCAGCAGGACCCGCGCAACTTACGCATCCAGTGTTACCTCGCCCACCTCCGTGCCGCACTGCATGCCGCCGCTAGCCAACACAAAGGCTACCGGTGTGTGCGCGCGTGTGTGTGTGTGCGCGTGTGTGTGTGTGTGTGTGTGCGTGCGTGCGTGCGTGCGTGCGTGCGTGCGTGTGTGTGTGTGTGTGTGTGTGTGTGTGTGTGTGTGTGTGTGTGTGTGTGTGTGTGTGTGTGTGTGTGTGTGTGTGTGTGTGTGTGTGTGTGTGCGTGCGTGCGTGCGTGCGTGCGTGCGTGCGTGTGTGTGTGTGTGTGTGTGTGTGTGTGTGTGTGTGTGTGTGTGCAGTCCCCAAATCAGCGACCTACCACCTATTTCCCCTCCTCAGCGAAACGTTGCTGCGCCCGCCAACGTGCTGGCCTTTCCGTTCCAGTCCGCACGCCACAGTCGCACTAGAACGGATTGGTGGGACTGGATGGGGTCATGCTTTATGGGTGGGTGCGGGGGGGGGATGACCACACGGCCACCGCCCTGGAAGAGGAGGAGGAGAAGGAGGGAGGAGGGAGGAGGAGGAGGGGGAGGGATGGAGGAGAAAGAGGAGGAAGAGGAAGAGGAGGAGGAGGAGGAGGAGGAGGAGGAGGAAGAAGAGGAGAAGAAAGAGGAGGAGGAAGAGGAGGATGGATGGATGGATGGATGGATGGATGGATGGATGGATGGATGGATGGATGGAGGAGGAGGAGGACGTGGTGGTGGAGGAGGCAAGAGGGGGAGGAGGCAGGGGTTGAGGCAGGAGGAGGAGCAGGCAGGAGAAGGAGGCGGCAGGAGTAGGTGAGAGAAGGGAGGGGGCAGGAGCTGATCCCCAGGCAAGTCGAACAGATTCTCATGTGAGGTCCTTACTGTCGGATCGTGGGAACGTCGAGGCCCAAATGGGCACCCTGGAGGCAAGCAGGGTGTTTCTTGTCATGGGTTTCCACCGTGTGCGTAGTTCTCCTCCTCCCGGAGGGCGAAAAGGGGGCCAGCGGCCAGGAAGGAGGGGGGCCAGCGCATCACACGGGGGGGCGACCCCTGCCTATCCCCGACTCCGTGGGGCCTCCGGGCGGGCGAGCAGTCTGGGACCGAGCCCGGGGACACACGATCGGGGGGCGGCCACCCTCGAGGGGGGTGCGTCCGAGCAGCCTCCCCGGAGGTTTCAAAGGAACGAGAAGGGGGAGCTGGGCGAGGGTTGGGGGAACATCGAGCAGGAATCGGCGATTCATCGCCGCGGTATTGGCGATGGGCGCCCGATCGCGAGACCGAGCGTTCCTGGGCGGCGTGGGCCATCAGGCCCCTATCGGCGATGAGGTGGCCCGTGGGGGTCGATGCGCGTGACTCCCTGAGCCTATCCTAGAAGAAGACAAAGCAACATAGACAATAACTTTTGGCGCTCCGCGAAGATTTCTTGGATCCGCGCTGGACCCCTCCCTCCCCCTGGGGTGCGGAGCGCGCCAAGGGGGGCGCTGGAGGCGACGCCGAGGGGTGCCCAGCGCGGATCCAAGAAATCCGCGCGGAGCGCCAACAATCTATGTTTATGGTGTTTTCTCTCCCCCGCCAACGTTGCCGCCCAAGGGGTCTCCCAGATTTTTCCGCTCTCTTCCGAGTGGCCCGTTTTGTTTGGGGGGTCTCGGGGATTGGGGGACGGGATCTCGCCTGCACGCACCATGGCCCGAGGGGGAGGGAGGGGGGGGGGGAGGGGATGGGCTGGAGGTTTTTCTGTTGATGGGCACGGGCCAGGAGAGACGAGAGGGCGGTCAAGAGCAAGAGACAAGGCAGAGGCATCCAGGGGCAATCGTGTCCAGGGCAATCCGCCGCCTCTCACGGAGGCTTCTCTGAAAGATGGAGCCATGAGATCTTCAGGGCCGCCGTGGACCAGGACATTGCCAGCCAGGACTATGAAGACTCCACCTGGAGAAAACGAAACATGGAGGATCTTCCGACCCGCGGTTGCAATATTCCTGGGCAGGTCACCGTTCGTGTTCACTCAACAGCACCAGCGCATGGGGCCTTGAGATCTGGGAGATTTCATGGCCGCGGTCATGATACACGCACGCACACAACACACACACACCCTCCCACTCACACGCACGTTGACACACAGACACGCACAGACACAATCACAAACGCAGGCACAGACACATACATAGACACATACGACCACACCCACACACCCACACGCCCACACGCCCACACACCCACAACACACAGCCCACACCAGCTCACAACATGCAACACACAACGCACACACACACGCTATACAACATCCAGACCACACCACACAACACACACAGCACACAACACACAACACACACAAACAACACACACCACACAACCAACAACACACAACTCACAACACACAACACGCACACACACCACACACACCACACCACACACCACACACCCACACAACACACAACACACACCACACACCACGCAACACACAACACACACAGCGCACATCCCAAATCACACAACACACAATTCACAACAACCAAAACGCACCATACACGATATACCACACAACACGCACCACGCAACACACAGAACGCATACCTACACCACACACCACACACCACAGAGCACACAGCACAGCACACAAATCACAACACTCCCACAACACACACCAGTCCACACATCTTTTCGGAGCATCGCAAGAGTGTTCTTGGCGCTCTGGGAAACGCCCGGCAAAGCGATGTCTTCGCGTCGTCGCAGGAACACTTCGGCGCGTCAGGGTACGCCCGACAGAGCCAACGCGCGTTGCGCAACTCGCTTTGGCGCGGTGTGGCACGCCCGACTGGGCAACTAGGCGATCTCTTCGGCGCATCGCAGGAGCGCTTGCGCGCGTCGTGGCACCCGCGTCGCAGGATAATTTTCGCGCGCTTGGGTGCGCCCGACAGAACCCACGCGCGTTGCGCAGCTCGCTTTGGCGCGGTGGGGTACGCCCGACTGGGCGATCTCATCGGCGCATCGCAGGAGCGCGTGCGCGCGTCAGGGTGATTACGCCCCACAAGTGAGGTAGTGGGCCTAACCACAGAACACGTATTATACGTAGTATTCGGTTAGGCCTGTGGCGCCGCGGTAGCGGTAGGGCAATAGAGAAGAGATGACCGCGTAATCGGCAAGTGGGTAGCATCTCAAGAGTAAAGGGTGGAACCATTTCCGCGTCGATGCTGGATGGCGCGTCGCGGTCATATAGGCGGCCGGGCGCTAGAACCCAAACGGCCGCGGACAAACGCTCGATGCTTCTCGCCTTTGCCCCTCCTCCTTCAGATTTTGTTCTTGGGGGCGAAGCGCGAGTCCGCGTCCAGTCGGATTTGGCGAAGCAGCTATACTACCAAGGAAAGGCAACGGCGCGCGATTCTAAACCGCGGCGGGCTTGCCCCGCATCTCATTACTCCGCGGACGGCTCAAGTGTTCTCGTCTAACCAACCCTGCGTGGAACGTGTCGCTTCACGTCGCGCATGAAAGATCGCATCCCGTCCAAGATGTAGGACCGATGCTCCCCTTGGTGTGGCCATCTGCGGTCGCGTCGCGGGCGTCGCGCCGCCGCGCGCTATGCGCGATGCCGCGCTCCATCATCTCTCGTATCCAACTGATATGGCCCAGGGGGGCGCAGTCAGCCGGCCCCTGCAGGCCTTTGCTTGACGCGGACTTGAAGACATATTCTACAATTCGGCGGTCAGGGTGACCTGGGTGCAGAGGCTGCAAATCTCCATGATGTTCTTCGGCTGAGTGGGTGTCGGCGGCCCTGCGTTTTGTGTGCAGTGACGATCGTGGGATAGCAGTCCCCCAGGCTGTGGCCTGCTGCTAGCGTTTCAGCCGAATAGTCCGAGCGGATCTGCAAGCTGTGAGATTTGCAGTGCGCGTCGACAGGATTGGCGACGGGCTTGCCAGCATGCGTGCGCCCACGCCGCAAGTTCGCCCCGCGAATACCATAGCCTTTGACCTCATCACCGTCATCGCCGCTTAAGCATCGATAGTCGGAGTCGCTGTGCAGGTATGCCTCACCGGTTGGTGCTATCGCTTTTATAAGCGTTCTTCTGTGGGCAAGCCTGCAACTTCCAGGGGGCCGCGCCGAGTCGTCGCACTTGCATATTGGTCGATTCCTGGACGCGCTGTCAAGGTGCAGAATGCGCCATTCGCCATACTTGTGTAAATGAGGCGTGGGCCATAGCACCTCTGAAGCCAAACGCACCCGCAACCATATTTGATGACTTAGCCTCAGCATCTGCGCCCGTGAATTCGCGGTGCTGGATCGGGCGGAATTGCCTCGTATGTCGTCTCGTTATCCTTTGCGTACCTCGCAGCGCAATTGGTATGTGTGCGTGTGTGTTTGTATAATTTACATTTCCCAAATCTATGTTCAAAGCTTGACGCATTCATCACTTCTGTCGTGGGCACCGGCCAAGTTTATATCACCGACGTGATTGGCGGTGAGCAAATTGGCGCTCGTCGGTCTCAAACTCCACGTCGTAAGACGTGGGTCTGAATCCAAAGCCTCTCGTGGTCTTCCGGAGTTTCAGTGGGATGACGTTTGGCGCATCTGTGGTGCCTTTGCCTGGTTTGGTTTGGGGCGCTGTAGACAATGTTTTGACTCGTCGTAGTGCTCGAACCGTGGGGGCGGTCTGAGTGCAGGCGCTGGCCCAGGCGGCAATGCGCAGCGTGCCGCGCGCTCCCTTTCGCCGGTTGCTTCAGCGAGCTCGCGATCTGCGGCCCCCCCTCAGAAAAACCATGTTAACGTGGTCCACTGCTTCCTGCGCGCTGCCGTGCTAGCGAGTAATCGTTGTCTTGGCCGCGGTGCCGTTCCTGGGGGCGCTTCTGCGTCAAATGCTTCGAGGTCCATGAACCGTCGAAATACCGGGCGTAACCTGATGGTACGTTCCGATTCGCCCTTTTCGTTCGTGGCGAATTTCCATTTGCATACGTATCTCGAAGTCATGATGTCTGACGCTTTGGATATGTCTTGTATCTTGAAACACATGTTGTCGAATCGTGTTCTGAGTTCAATATAGGGCCTTCGATACCTTGACTGGATTCGCCTGGGCCGTCCTCTTTGACGACCACAGATCGTATAGCTGCAGCGGCCACGTACACTCCATAATAAACTTGCATCATGGTATCACGGTCGACGTCCAGTACCCTGCGCTTTTGTTCCGATAGAACTACCTTCGACATCTCCGCCGTAAGGCAAAGGTCCACCTAGTGTCCATGCTTGCCGGAGTCTAGTTTATTGCTGTCATCGTCGTCCTTGAAGTACAGCGCGCCGTGATATGTCGCGGCTGTGTTAACGCTTCGTGGGTTACCCCACGTAGGCAAGTGCCCTGGCTGTTCGCCTGCAACTGTTGCCAGCGCGCTGTTGGCAGGAATCATATGTGTGGGTACGGTATAGAATTCTTCTACTGGGGCTGCTTCCAGTAGTTCTCTCGTCTTTGCACTTAATTCCGCATGCCACCTCCATAATATGCGCCTCAAGATCCACCCCTGATACCTCCAGTTACGGGGAGCCGGCCATCATTTTGTGGTTGTTCGGCTTATGGTGCCTCTCTGGCATTGCTGCGGTGTGTCGGCATGTCTGATCGAAGCCCGCTTGTGTTTTTGTTGTCCTCAGGAGTTGCATGATTCTCGAGTGTGCTGATCCATCCAGTATTATCTAGGATGTTGAGGAGAATGCCTTTTACTTCGTTGTAATGAAAACTTGGGTTCGCGTCGTTGTCATAGTGCGACAACGCACAGCTGTCAACATACGATACCCGGGGTCAATCGTGGTTACTCTTAGCTAATCTAACAGAAACAACACTTTCGATGCGGAAGACACTTCTAATCAGATGCTGGAGAGCTAACATCTTCGGAATTAACCGACTCGCGCTTGTTATCTGGAGCTTTTCTTGCTTTTGTCGGGAGATAGCCAAGGACCATAGCAAGTTCCCCCGCGGGCAAACTCGCGACGAATGCCTCAGCTGTCCGAAATTCTGCGCTGTCCGAGCCAATCTCTCGAGTGATGAACGCTTCAATACAGAGCGCGTGTCTAGTATCACCGTATTCTACTTGTACGTCATGGTTCCCCACCCGCACGATAAACTGGGCCCCTTTCGGCATCGCGGAATGGTCCATTCCAGCCGCCTTGATCGCCTTTCTTGGTTGTGGGTCGTCGATGGCGGCCAACAAGGTCACCTATGTTGTGGTAATGCTGGCCAATAATGGCCGTTAGTTCGTAATGCACGGCTCGTCTTTGCGATTGCTGTGGCCTGTGTGATAGCTTTGATGCTTGCGCGCCGGATAATCTGCTCTGTCGTGATCGGACGTCTCCGTCTGTTGTTTGTGGTCTAGAAGGGGCAGGTCGGAAAATGTAGCTGGCTGTCGGCGCCAAACAATGCGTTGTGCGGTGATACTCCGTTGTAGAAAATCAACGTGTTGCTGGCGCACCAAGCCTCATGCAATAGCCGGGTGAACAAATGGTATGTCTAACCTATTGAGTTCAGCCTCCTGGCGTGAAGCAGGCGTCGTGTTATGCCGCTTCTGACTTCGCTGGCGGAAGCATGTTGCCCACGCGCGCATGCTCTCAGCTCGGCGCCCTTCGCCTCAAGGACTGTCTCTGCGGTGTCGTTGTTGAGAGCGCCTTCTCCGTCGGAGTGCAACATTTTGGCGGGCCCAGACAGCGCCCAGCACTCATGGTACGCATTTGGAATGCTGGTCATAGTTCTCTGGCATCTCAAGGCCAGCGCCGTATCGAATGCAACTGTCAGTGTGGGATGCCTCACGCTCCTGTTTCTAGAACGTCAAGTCGCATTCGACTTCGTCATTGAATTTGCAAAGTAGTGAGGAAGATGCCATAACTGTCTGCCCAGGCTTGTCCCAGGCTCTACACCATCGGCATGTGTCACAGACGCCTTATCAGGATCAACCGTGCACTGTCCAAACCCGCCTTGGTTAATATGGGTATCATCTTGGGCTCCTTGGCGTGGGGCCATCGTAACTGTAGTTTCCATGGCTCGCGTGTAACCGCGCTTGGGTCAAAGCTGCGCAGGTTCTGGAGACTGATATGCACGTCGAATCGTGACCAGTCTGGCAGTCTTGGCCGAGCAGCAGAGTCGGTGGAGGTGGATCACCTCCCTGCCGTCGCCCGCGCCGGTCGGCAGCGGCTTGTCCCGCAGGTGTACCCCTGCAAATGCAGGCGGTCTCGTAGTAACCTGACGTCCTGCACGCCGCAGCTCCTGAACCCATCCCAATCACATACAGTGGAACTTGCAAGTTTAACACAAAATCATGTCGCGACCGTGGGCACCCGAGATCCACTCGGAACATCTGTGCCGTCTTGAGGCCAATGGCGTGCATATTGCTGCCGATGTCCAGCAAGATGCCATCGATCATGGTACCTCTGTTTGCCGCCAGGGCCAGCTGGTGGCGCTCGCCAGTGCAGCCATGGACCGTCGTCGCCGTCGCGCCGATCGTCCCCTTCAAGCGCCTTGAATCCAGGACCCATTCGTTGTTGCGCATGTGCGTGAACACGCCCATGAATGCCCATGGCTCTTCCTCTATACTCGGGTATTGTCGGAGGATCCAGTCGCTTGGGTACCCACCCGATCGGAGAGATTGCAGAGTCAGTGGGGTGCTCTGGAAAGTATCCTCGTCGGCGCGTGCCGTCATCTAGCCATCGGCACTGACCATCAGCACTCTGAAGCGTGTCGCGCTCAGACATGGCACTAGCGGCACTGCGCGCACTGTCGGCGCTGTCAGTGCGACGTTGATCCAGCGGGGTGCCCCGCATCCTGCCGCGGGGCGAATTGGCCGTCTCCGTGCGCCGGGGCCACGCGTCATTGGCAGGTAGCCCGTCTTTGTCACGGCTGGCGTTATATCTGCAGCTGGCTCGGCTGGCAGTGGCACCTGCGAATATGCGGCTGGCATCCCTGCAGGCGTCTCCAGCCGCGCACATGGCGGTGGCACTGCGTTTGGCACTGGCACTTCATACTCGGCAGGTTGCCCCGCAAGAGACGCAGGTGACCCCGCTGGCGCTGTGGGCCTTCCTTGTCATCATGGCCGTGGCCCTGTTCAGCTCCTCACGGAGGGCCCTGAGCTCGTTCGCCTCTCGGGGCGCCGCCTGATGTCGTTGTTCGGCGTCTTGTCCACCCGCAAGGCCGCGTCGGAACCCGGCCGCAATCAGTCCAACGCCGCGGCGCGCAAGGCATGGCGCCTCATCGGGGGCTCCCTCAGTCTGCCGGTCGACGTGCGATTGAGCCACTCTGCCCCATCACAACGCATGGAGTACGTGGCCGCACAGAAGCCTCCAGATCTTGTCGCGGTACTCGAACTCTTCGGGGCAGATCGCGCACTTCGTCGTCGTCGTTGGTGATGGGCGTAGTGGCCGCTGGCCTCGCGCACCTCTGCCGCTCGAACGTGGTCTCGCCCATCCCATGGCGGCTCGGCGCCCTGGGCCCGACTGCGTCGGGGCAGGTCGCCCTGCAACTGCGAATCCAGAAGCAGGTTTCGCCGCGCCACGGCCCATCATGCGTCGTGCCCGTCGTGCCTGGTTGCGCTGCTGTCGCGCGTGCTGGTTGCGCTGCTGTCGCGCGTGCTGGGCTGAAAGATTTGCCTGTTGCGGTTCGTGCATTGCCAGTATCTCAGAGCGAAGATCGCCCAGAGACAGCGGGATGGTCAGCTCAGGACCGTGCGCGGTGACGCCCTGGTCCACCGAAGGCGGCGGATATCCGCAGTGCGGTACCCGTCCAGGGACACCTGACTTGCATCCTGCGCCTCGCGTGAGCTGCGATCGGTAGAAATCATCCGCCGTTGCCCTGACAAAAGGATTATCAGGCTGATTGCCAACCCGATCGACCCCAGTGGTCTACGGTAAGTAGTCAGGGAAAATTGCCGGATCCATCGCTGGAGCCACCAGCCTGTTGGCCGCCGCCGGGTCTTGTCCGGCGGCTAAAGAACGCGGGAATGTACCCATGCCAGTTCGGATGGTCCGGCGACGGGTTTGCATCTGGCACGCATTCCCAGGCTGGGGTCCAACTAACGTTTGGCAAGTCGACCCCGTCACGCCTCATCTGCTCCATCGCACCCCGCATCTGTCGATGCATCCACTGTTGCTGCGATAGCATGCTCTCAGCCCGCTGAGCCGATTCAGTCATGGGCTGCATGTTACAATGCTAGTCCATAGCCACTGGGTGCCATGTTGGTGGCTGCCCAGTCGGCGGTCCTGCCGCACGTGGAGATGATAATTATGATGCTCGCAGAGCTTGATCGAGTTGTGGGTTCATCCGCATGCTCTGGAGTCTCGCCTGGAGGCTGTTCGGACTCTCAGCGCTCTGTGTTCTGAATGGTGTCGCGGGTCCGCTCATGGGAGCGAGCGGCGCAGGTTGCCCCGCAGGAGTGAGCAATTGTTGTGCCTGCGTGCGGCGCGGGTCGTTGGCAGAGAGCCCGTCACTTGGAACTGCGCCGCTGGGCGGCATGCCTGATGCATCAGCGAACTGGGCCTGGGTCCAAGATCCGTCTGGGCCGTCTGCAAGCATCCCCGCAATATTCAATTCCTGAAACATGAGCGCCTCTGCATGGTGCAAGTCAGCTGCCGGTGCAGCTTGCACGGGTACGCGTGCGCGTGCCATCACGCTGGTCGTGGGTGTACAAGTCGTTTACCCATGCCTGCCCAACTCTGTTGTGTGTGCAATCGTGTCGGTTGTCCACGACGCCACTGAGTTGGGCGATGAAACGCACTGGGGCGCGACCTTCCACTCCCGAGGTCATGATGATGTCGTTCGCAGACCGCCATGCGGGGATGTTATCGCGGATCGGATTCTTGAGGCTGACCAGTTTCAATACCTCGGCGTGTGCACGTATGCCCGACTGGACGCGCTTGTCGCCTGGTGAATTCGGGCATCCATGAATCACCTGCCTTCCAAACTTTCCCTTTGAATTGTCTGATCCTCGCAGCGATAATCCGTCCTGAAGTATGTTCGGGTGTTCCTCGACTGAGTCCCACGCGCGAAGAAGCGCGGGGCGCCTTCTGCTGCCAGATCGGTTACCGGCGAGCACAATGACTCTGGGCAGCGAATGCCAGGACTGCTGTGCCCATGACTGGGACGCAAGTAGTCTGTCGGGCAGGTGTCCCCGCTCGCCGTGCTGGTGAGCTTCTTCAGCTGGAGTCTGTTCTTCTGCGTGCCAGTGTTAAAGTCGACCACGCCGCTGATCTTCAGCACTTCAAGTCCTGGCATGCCCGGTATCTGTACTTGAGGTGTTTCTCACCTTCGTCGAGAAACTTATCTTGCCATCGTCTGCTGTGTCGTGGTGGCCAAATTCCGACCAGGTCCCCGTGGCGTACCCAGTCATCATACTCGTGGCACGAGGTAAACACGTTCGTGAATCTTCGTGTTCTATCATCATTGTAGTGGGGTTTGTGTCTGACGGCTGTGGTTAGCCATCCCGAACTGTGCCGCTGCTTACGGTTGGGCGGTAGCCTAGTTGACTCCTTCTGCGCCCTGAGAATCTTCGTCAGCTCGTCAGCCCCACCAGTATGAGTGAGGACTGGTTCCCGTCGCAGCCTGTTTCGGACCCGCCGACGATCCGCAGCTGGTTCGCTTCGGCATGTTGATGTGCAGTCGCGTGGGTAGGTGGCGATTCGGTATCTGCTTGTGCCGTCAACTGCTCGTTCGTTGCATGCTGGGCTCGCTGGCGTCTCCTTGGTGGTGCCCTGCAGTTCCCAGCGGCGCCTGCGCCCGCGACTCATGTCAGGGATGGGGGATTTTGCCCCGCAGACGCAGACCCAGACGCCGCGGGTGACCCCGCGTTCCCACGTGGAGTAGGCTTCGGCGCATCCGCTTCGTATGTGATCGGGGCCTCGCGGATGTCCTTGTACTGGCATGCAATTACCTCAGCTTTCGGAATTGAAGCGGGTTCGCTCTCGGGGGCCTCTGGCGGAGGCGCCTCGGACGCAGTCTGGGGCTTCTCTGCCCCCCCCCCCCTGCTGCGAATCAGGATGAGCAGTGGGCCCATCCAGCGAGGGTGGCCAGCCAGACCCCCGACGCGTCAAACCAGGCGCGGCGCCGCGTGCTGCGGCGGGCTGCGTCGGCTTAGGCGTGCTGCTACCCGTAAAGGCTGCAGTGGCCGCTGCAACAGCTGGCCCCCTTGCGTACTGTCTCCGAGAAGGTCGCCCTGCAGGCGTTCCCGTCGGTGGCCCTGCAAGGGGCCCGTCCGCCAGCAGCTCCTCGGATCGCGTCGCCTTGCTTCGCTGGCGGCGCCCAATTCTTGCACCCTCTCCTGAACTGGTTAGTTTCTTCGATCTCGGCTGGCTCGAAGACGGAGACGCACTTGCGAGGCTTGTAATTTTCGACGATCGCTTCGGGGGCGCATCCTCGAGATCAGCAGGTTTTCCCGCGCTTTCGCGCGAGGGGTCGCCCGTCCGATCCCGCCCGCTCCCGTCGATGGGCCTTCATGTCCTGAGCCTTAACGTGTTTTTGCGATCCAGGTCGTATCTTCCGTTCGGTAACTTGCGCGCCGCAGTGGCGTGGACCCAACCTTTGCGTCGGCTTTGGCACCGTGCCGCATCGCTCTTCTTCAAGATGGTGTCCTCCGTGGCCTGCGTGCCTGCCTCCATGTCGGTGTCCGCGTGGTCGGTTTAGCTGGGCCGCCCGCCCGACGCGGGCCCGGCAGGGTCGACGGCTGGTGCGAGGCAGGCAACCTTGTCATTTTTTTTCAGCTTCGGTCGGCGGGTTGCCCCGCTCGTCTCGATTACGGCCGTGGCTCTCATGGGGAAAAGCGGGTTGCCCGCAGAAGAGGCAGCCCCTGCAGTGACGTGGGCGCGACGATCCTCGCACCCGCGGCATGCCCGATCGCGCTTTCTTGAGCCGGTGGTCGTAGCCGAGGTCTCGCCACTCTTGCTCAACAGAGCCAATCTGGAGGTCGTCCAGCTCCTTGTAATCCGCCTCGGTCAGGTGCATGTGCCTGGGAGCGCAGCCTGGGCCCACCCTCTTTCCCTGGCCGTCGCTGTGCGACAAGGCCCAAGGAGTCTTGGCAAAAGGTAGGGGTCCTCGAGGGACGTCCCATGGGACGCTTTGGCCCGTGGTCAGCGAAGTGCTCGCAAACGCGTGCCACCTGGCGGTGGGTCATCCGGGCAGCGCAGATGCTTCTTCTGTAAGTTTTCTTCTCCAACTTGTCATGTTGTCGGGCATTGCCGACGCGGCCGGGCCGAATGACCTCCCAGGCGCCCGGGCCCCGACGCGCGGGGCGCAGACGCCAGAAGTGGCGCACCCGATGGTCGGTGTCGCCCTGCGCCCGCCAGCGGCCCGCGCAGTCCCGCGGCGCGCGTTGACGGGCGACGCCGTCGTTATGATCGCCGACCCTTTTGAAGCCAGACTCGTCCTCGGACTCTTCAGTCTCTCCATCAGTCTGACGTGGTTCACCCCGCGGCTGCTAGCTCGCTGGCGGGCGGCTCGCGCCTCGTCCGCGCAGGCGTTGCGCGTCGCTTGAACGGGCGCGCGAACGCCTGCGAGAGTGGCTCCGCCAACGGCGGTGCGGCGGATTGCTTTTGGCTTCCCACTTCGGCGTGACCAGTGCGAGCAATGCGCCGCCAGGCATGGTGGCGCGGCGCATTGCTCCCAGCTCGCCACTGTTCGCCGTCGTCGTTGGTCCGATCAACGCGCCCACAAGCCACGCGGCTCGCGGGGCGTTCGCGTAGTACGACGGCCGAGCGGGAGTCTTCATTGTGTCCGAGTACGCATTGCATTCGCTGAGAGATCGCCAGTGTCACGCGGGTTACCCTGCAAAGGGTCATCGTCGCAGGTAACCCCGCATGCGAGATTCCAATCACCTGCGGATGGAGCGACACATGTAACTCCACTTCCGTAGCTAGCATTGCGTCGTCATCAGAATCATCCGGCTCGTATCCCTCGGAATGTGCAGGTGCCCCCGCCACGTCGTGATCCGGGTCGACGGATGGCTGGCACTCGTCCTCCTCGATGATGTCAGTGTAGGAAGGTTGCCCCGCCATCGGAATGCCTCGCCAATCTGCGAGGCTAATCTCGCCGTGACCGAAGAAGGCCTCATCGTCGAGCTCCTCGCCGTGCCTCCCCAGGGACATGCCGGCGCCCGTGCGCCTCGCAGCCAGAGAATGGACAACGGCTGTTGGGGTGTCGGCTAAGAGCGCATCAATATCAACATACTGAATGACAGAAACGGTATGAGCCGAATGTGTCGACGGACCCCCGCTGCCCCCCCAGTCGCCTTTGGGCCACTCACGACGAACATGCTTGGTGCTATGGCAGATATCACGTTCCGTGGTATGCCCGTTGGCATCTTTCGGGTTACCTCGACGTCCCTCACCCAACCCGTGGCAGGCCTACGGCCTCCACCCTTGCCGACAAAGATATCCTCATACTGTGGGTCCGAAAAAGACACCGTATATGTTAGTGGATCTCTACCATGCAGCCGTCGTCTGTTGCCCTCGCCTTTACCTTTGCCTTGTTAATATAAGCGCGCGTCGGACCTTGCGTCGCGCCCGCCGAACCGGTTTCTTCATGCAACATCTCCATCGTCGTCTACGTGTCTGGAAACCCCAAAACTAACCATTGTGCTTGCTGTTCTCCGGCACGGTGCGCAGGCGCATTCGAGAAGTCTTTGATTCTGGCGCCGTCGTCTGACGATGCGTCGGCATCTGTGCCCGAGCCGAGGGGAGACTAGACTTCGGGCTCCGCGGGCTGGCCCGCCGAGTCCAATTCGGGCAGTGGCGCGGGCGGCGGCCGCCGTCGCCGACGGCCCCCTTATGTCGAGCCGAGGAATCTTGCAACCCCGAGGGCTGGCCACCTTGTTGGCTTAGTGAAATGGTGGCCTCGTTCGGTTGTGGACCGTCGGTCCAGACTGTGCTGGTAGGTTGCCCCGCGCGAGTGTCGCCGTGGAAGACATCGGCGCGGTGGCCGCGATGAAAGACGCCGCCAATGTTGCCGGGGGATCGCTCAGCAATGCGGCCGTGAGCCCTCGTGCGTTCAATGGGGGAATCGAATTGATGCTGTGTCCCTGGCACGCGGTGGTTTAATGGTTGCAGTAGTTGTGCGCGAGAGGTGCCGACACCTGGGCCCCTTCGCAGTGCGACTTTCAGGACTTGGAAGTTTGGGGCGTTGAACCCCGCGGCGCCCGGTCGAGGTCCGTCCTCCTGCGTGGGCGCGAAAGTCGATGAGGCCGTCCCCGAGTTAAGGTGTCTTTCGTCTTCCAGGTTCTCGAACGTAGTGATAGCTGGGAACGTTGTATAGGTTGCCCCATCGGTGTGGCGCCCGCCAGTGTTCACTCCAAAATTGATTACTGCTTGGGGGGCTCTCGTGGCGATGGTCCTTGTCAGGCCTCCGAGGCCGCGCTGCGTGGCAGCGGCCTGTCGGGGGGGAACCATGGCGCATGTGGCCGCGTTGATCCAGGCATGTGCCTCGCGAGCGTATTCGCTCACGGGCGCGTTGCCGGCTGGGCCCCGGCGACTGCCGGCAGCGCGCGCGCCGTCTGCGCCCGGCTGCGCGCGCCCAGCGACGCATCCGAGAGCGACCCGAAAAATACCAAAGATAAGCACGTCAGTCGTGGGTTGTCTGTGGTTAATATCAGACGTTGCCGTCAGCTTGCGAGGAATCGCAGGTGGCGCGCTTTCATGGCGCATGTTACCATGCATAATATCTGCGAAGAAATTGCCAATCGCGTCGCCGACAACCTAGCTATCGTCGAACTCATGCCCTTCGCCTTCTGGGCCCAAGCCATGCGCGCTGCCGCCCTCGTCGACGGAGATCTCGGCCAAGCACGCGAATCCGTCGTGGAAGTGGCAGTCAGGGGCCGACCTCCCTGGGGCGGAACCGCGTGCCATCCTGGATTCTCAATCACTGCGAGGGCGACTAGGCCGCGGGCCAGCACGAGGATGAGAACTGCCACGCGGGTAAGTCTGGACGTCTCTGCGCCCGCTACTTGCTGCTGCCCCTGCATCAGCTCGGGGTTCTGCTGCTTCTTCGCACGCCTCTGCGTGCGCCAGCTGGGGGTTGTTTGTGCGGCCCCCCACCGCGCCTGTCCCTCCTGCACGTCGCTGGTGCTCTGCTTCGTCGCGAAGGTGCGCAGGTGACTGCCCTGGTTCCCCGCGGTGCTCTGCTGGTTGCCGACGGCCCCCTGCATGAGAGTGCCCACGGAACCGTCCTTACCACCCTTGATGCACACCTCCTCCACGTTGGTGCGCCGCGTCCCGCCCTGGTCGTCGAGCTCCCTGCCGACGCCCTCCAGCGCGGTGCTGTTGCGCTCCTCCGTCTTGACTATGTTCAGGTGCCTGCCCTGGTTCTGCTTGGTGCTCTTCTAGTCCCCGTACGCCCCCTGAGCGTCGCCGTTGCTGTGCTCGTGCTCTGCAATGTTCTGATGGCCCTCCCCGACGCCGACCTCGAGATCCTCCGTCTGCGCGCCGCAGCCCGAAGCCAGGTGCGGGAAGGCAGGGACCTCCGCGAGCGGGGCGCACCCCTCAACCCTGCGCGCTGGGGAGGGGGGCCTCGCCGCCGCACCGCGGCGCTCCTGCAGCTCCGCCAGGGCCTGCTCGAGCTGCGAGATCTTCTGGCTCTGCTCGTGCGACTGGTGGGAGAGCTGCACTGCCTCGTCCTCCGTCATCTGGAATTTCAGCTTCAGCGCGCGCTGCTCCCCAGACGTGTCCGCCAGGAGTTTCTGGTAGCGCTAGCTCGCCGCCTGTAACTCGAGGACCTTCTCAGCGAGGAGCGCCGTCGTGTTTGCTTTCTCTTCGAATTTGCCTTGCCTCGCCTCGTCCTGCTCAGACCCGATGGTGCCAGAGTGGGCGTCCAGGGCCTCCATCACCTCCTGTAACAAGTCCCTGTCGGGATGGGCTGCCCAGCGCCTGCCGCCTCGCATCGCCACCTACCGCCGCGCCAGCTCTGGCTGAGCCTTGGCCAGGGCTCGGCGCCCCTCCTCAGATGTGGCCTGGCGCCCTGGGCCCGGCTTCTCCCCAGCGCCCCTGAGGCCCTGCTCGAACCCGTCGGGGACGCTGGCATCGGGGCTGTCGGAGGCCAGCAGCTGGATCAGCCGCGCTGCCTCTTCCACTGTTCTGCAGTGGGCCACGCAATGGCCATGCCGCACCGCGACGCGCTGGAGCGGCCCATGGCGGAGTTCCAAGGGCGCAGGCGCCTCCGAGTGCCGTACAGAGTGAAGAACTGGGGAAGCTGGCCCCGCCCTCTCGAGCCCAAATGGCTACGGAAGAGGAGGACGAGGAGGATGAGGAGCCTCGATCGTCGTTTCCTCCTCCTCCCGCAAGCCGCCGCTATGGGGTTCGAGCGGCCGGTGTCTGGCGCGGGTCATGTGCTCGCGGGGACACACCGCACGGGCTGGCCAGCCCGAAACGCCTCGAGGCCGTGCTTGACATCTGTGCTCGGCTTGAGCGCCAGCCCGTTTCGGGCGGCGCGCACAGGGGGGTAGGGTCAGGGTCGGGCATGTCCTCATACAGGTGGATTTCGGAGGAAAACTGAAACATACAAAAACATATTTTATATCAAACAGTACTCAGACACAATCAAGAGATCGTCTCCCAACTATGTTTGAACATCCCTCCTGTAGCGGGATATGCGTCAGCCCGTTTTTGGCGGCGCGCACAGGGCACGCCTCAATCCTCGCGCACCACCCTCGGCGTGCGCAGCTGCGGCGCGCTCGTCCCAGCGCTACGCTTGCCCTCGCCCTTGGCCGCGCCTCGAGGCTCCCAGGACTTGCCCCAGCCTTTCTCGCCGCTGGCTGAGGAGGACGTGGTCGCCCCCTTTCGGCTATGGGGGAGGGGAGAAGGCTTCTTAGAAGGAGGCTGCTTCTTAGAAGGGGTGGGCCCTACATCCACGGATAATGCCAGCGCCTTCTAAGAAGTAGGGGTGCTTCTAAGAAGCAGCCTTCCTCTCTCCCCTCCCCCCCCCTGCGCGCGGCTGGCGTTGGTGGTGATCAACGTCCAGGTCAGCTGTGCTCCCTGGTCCTTGGTCTGCGTGAGCTTCCTGCCGCCTGTATTGGAGCGGCATGCAGATCTCGGTAATCCTCAACTTCAGCTCGGCGTGCAGCTTATCGACAGCATCTGCGTCTCCAGCTTGCTGACTGGGAGCTGGTAATTACCACCTTGCTCAAGGTGGATGGGGCCCTCCACCGTATCCCACGCCTTACGCTCGCAGGAGGAACTGCACCTGGTGGTTGCACGCATCACACGGCACCACACGACCGACACGGGCCTGCCGAACCCGCCGCCGCTGCTGAAGTTCGGTGCCGGTCGCGGAGACTTACAACAACACGAAGATACAGCATTCCGTGCATGCTATCCGCACCACACCAAAGGGACCGGCACAAGTGGACCAAATGTGCGCAGGAGGAGAACGCAAGGAGACGACGGAGAAGTTTTTTTTTTTTTTTTTGAGACGACGGCGAAGGACTTGACGGAGGGCCCGCTGGCCGTGCGACGCCGGGAACTGCTTGATGCCGCCGCACCCGCCGCCGCCGCCTGGCAGGTGGACTTTCCCGACGTGCATTTTGACCGACCCGTACGCGCAGGTCGGGACGTGCCCAATGACGCCTCCGAGGAACCGCACCACGAGGTGGTCTTCATCGACGACTCGGATGCCTCCGCCCCCGACACTGGGCACGATGCACGAGCCTCGCCCGAGGTGCGAAGAGAAGGTCAATCACAACATAGACAAGGAGGAGGAGGAGGTCGGGAGACCTCGTGTCGAGCCTGAGGCTCGCTTGGCGCCGATCGGAGCTCGAAGGTAGCTGATGATAGCCGCTGCTGGCAAAGAGGAGCCCGAGTCAAATGAGAAGAAGGATTGTGGTGAAGATGACTTCGGGAATATTGGAGAGAACCCGAGGGATACCCTCCGGCGAGCGGGCTATTTCCGGAAACGGCTGTCGACCGGTCCAGGAAGCTGTGTGTGCATGGCGCTCTGGCTCTTCATTGCTCGGAGCTGTCGCGCCACTGAAAGCTTCGGGCCTACGATCTCCAGACCCCCTTTCGGCTCCACCGGCCCTTTGTGCGCCAGTCCGGTAGCCCGTCCGCGAGCCTGGCAGTGCTGCAGCCAACAGACCTCCCCCCTCCCCTCGCCTCTCCCCCGCCTCTCCCCGCCTCTCCCTCCCTCGCCATCGCTCGGGCGTCCACTGCCCGTGCATGTTCGACTTCGTGCGCTGTCTGTTTGCAGGGTGGTCCAAGGTGCTCCTCGAGGGCCCTCGCCGAAAAAAAATACACACGTCCGAGCGATGCCAAGCTCCTCCTGCCGGCCCCCCGTGCAGAGGCCACCTCCGTTCGGGAAACGTACTTGGCCCGCACCCATGGTCTGACGAAGGCGGCCAAGATGCACATCAACGGCAGCGTCAAAAAATACCTGCGCGACGGAGTGCGACGCAACGCGGGGCTCAAGACATTGGGGTTAAAAAAAACCCGGTGGTTGGCCCCGTCCCCGTCGCCTCCCAGACGCCAGCCCCCGAGGAGACACACGGCCCTCCAACTCCTCCTCCTCCTCCTCCTCCTCCTCCTCCTCCTTGTCATCATCATCATCCTCATCCTCATCCTCATCCTCATCCTCATCCTCATCCTCATCCTCATCCTCATCCTCATCCTCATCCTCATCCTCATCCTCATCCTCATCCTCATCCGCATCCGCATCCTCATCCTCATCCTCATCCTCATCCTCATCCTCATCCTCATCCTCATCCTCATCCTCATCCTCATCCTCATCCTCATCCTCATCCTCATCCTCATCCTCATCCTCATCCTCATCCTCATCCTCATCCTCCTCATCCTCATCCTCATCCTCATCCTCATCCTCATCCTCATCCTCATCCTCATCCTCATCCTCATCCTCATCCTCATCCTCATCATCATCCTCATCCTCATCCTCATCCTCATCCTCATCCTCATCCTCATCCTCATCCTCATCCTCATCCTCATCCTCATCCTCATCATCATCATCATCATCATCATCATCATCATCATCATCATATTTCCTCCTCCTCCTTCTCCTCCTTCCTCCTCCTCCTCTTTCTCCTGCTGCTGCTCCTCCTCCTCCTCCTCCTCCTCTTCCTCCTCCTCCTCTTCCTCCTCCTCTTCCTCCCTCCCCTCCCCCCCTCCTCGTTCGCCACCTCTTTCTCTGCCTCTTCCTCCTCCTCCTCCTCCTCCTCCTCCTCCTCCTCCTCTCCCCTCCACCGCCCGCCCCATGTCACGAGCTTGTGGCAGGGTCATCAGCTCGTCGTCGTGGTCGTCGTGGTCGTCGTCGTCATCGTCTTTCTGAATCGGCGCCACTAGCCGCAAGGCTGTCACAATAGAAAGCGGCTGGTAATGGGGATGATGAGGAGGGGGATGGACGGGGGGGAAGGGCGAACAACACGCCGTCGCCGCTACTGGATGGCACAAGCCTCCCATCATGTGGTGGGAATCCCTGAGCTGTCCTCCGTTTCGGTACTGAATTGCCCTCTCTTGCCTCGGCGGGTGAGGTGAAGGTACCACGTCTGCAAATTGGCGAGGATTCCCCATGGGAGGTGGGAGAGACCATCGTGCCATCCCACTTGGGTTTGTGCGGCCGCAACCGCACGCGCGTTTGCACCATACGCGTCGCCGCTTGTGCACTTCAGTTCCAGCTTGAACTTGAATGCCGCTGCCAACGCCATGCCTACCCTGCCATTCCCTTCTCGTCACTTGAATCCTCTCCTCCATCCGTCTCTCCCCACCATGGTGCAAAAGGACATCGCACCCTGCCCGGTTTTGCCGGTCGCATTTCGCTTTTACCAAGCATACATCCACTTCGTTCCCCCCTCGGGGCAGTGCCCATAGGGGGAAGGCAACGTCGATGCGACTTGCATGCCATTTTCAACTGATCAGCTGGGGGAGGAGGGGGATATTTTTTTCTCCACAACGCGCGGCGGCCCACGCCGTGTCGCGCACGGCCGACGGCGCGGCCGCGGCGCCCCGCCCACGCGGGCGACGAGCGAGACCGCCCGCGCGCGACGGGGAGACGGCCCCGCCCCACGGGAAGGCGGGGAACCCCAACCGAACGGGACCGCCCCCGCGAAGGGGTCGGCCGAACGGCAGGGCCACCCGCACGCCCAAAGGGCAAGGCAAGAAAAGGACCCGGACCCGGGGACCCACGAAACGACGACGACAACGACAACGACGCGACACGACGGGGCGAAGGACCGCCAGTCCCGCCCCAAGGCGGCGAGTGCGGGGAAGGCACTCCCGCACCGCCCTGGGGGAGGCCGCGGGACCTGGCAGCCCCCCGGGAAGGAACGCCCGGGCGCGGGGGCTTGGGCCCCGAAGGCCCGGTGCCCCCCGCCTGCGCCAGGGGGCACTTTGGCCCGACACCTCGCTTATGGGGGCGCCCCTCCGGGGCGGGAGGAGTAGGAGAAGCAGGAGGAGGTGGAGGAGGAGAAGGAGGAAAATCGGCTGTTTTGTTTTAGCTCGCGGAAAGGGAGGAGGCGCCGCCTCAACGAGCTGTGGCGGTCCCGTGTGGGGTGGGCCAATCTCGCCGCGAACGCGGAACACAGGTAATATATCAACAGACGGCCACCGGTGTCAGACGGAGACTTTGATGGAAATAAACCAAAGACCCCACCAATGCCAGTATATGAGCATGCTTGAAACTTTCCAGGAAACAAATCAAGAGACATCCGCCAATGACGGGTGCCGAACATGATTGACATATATGAGCCCTACCAGAGCCAGTAGGCGAACTTGTTTGAAATATACTAGAGAACCCCACCACTTCCAACAGGGGAACATGTACCCTGCACCAGAAACCTCCACCAATGCTGGTCGCCGAACATGCTTGAAGGAGGAGGTCACTGCCACTCATCACGTTCAGAAGCCTGTAGAGCTTGTTCCACCAGCGTGCCAAGCCCCTCTTTAGTGCTAGAAAGGTCAAAATTCTTGTTGACATCATGCGTGCTCTCCCGCGCGGGCCGCCCGCCAGGGTAGATATTGAGCATGGGGACGTCGCCCTCGAAAACTGATTCAACCGGCCCGACTCGACCGATATACTCCGCTTCGGCGACCACCACGTATGGACTTACAAACAGCTGCAGCGGCCACGCGGAACGTTGACACATCTCCGCCAACGAACGCAACATCTCGCCATCGTCGTTAGACTCAAAATGAGGACTCTTAAAGCAGATCTCCCGCGCCACGCGACACTAAGCAGCACCATCATGAGGAGGGGTAAAACTACAGTGGAGAGAATTCGTCGCACCATTGCCTTTAAGCCGTGCAGGGTAATCAGCAGCAACACGAATTCCTCGTGCAAGCAATCGACCTGGGGGTGCGTGCCCATTAATAGGAGATGCGCGCGCGCTTCTCACCAAGCGTCGGTCGTCGCAGGAGGTGGGCTTGAACGTGCCGTGCCTCGGATGCGGTGCTATATAAGTTGATCCCGCACGGCATGCAATGCGAAGCGGCAATCAATCACACTGCGTATACAATGACAAATTCTACTAATGCGAACCCGTGATCACAACCATCTCGCCGCGCAAATAATACATTTGAGCATCTACTTCAAAGGGGGGGCCGACAACCTGGTCGAGATACCAGCCTTGACCTCGACAGACTCCAACAACCGCGGGTTTGGATATCTTCCGTAGCCGTAGCTCCAGGAAGCTGTGCCTCAGGCTCAGCGTAGGCCTCCGCAGCCTGGCCCCCAGGTTTTTCGTGGAAATGGAATGGCGGCAATGTGGAAAATACGGCTTTCGATGACCGCCGCCAGGCGCGCCCGCGCGTGGATGCTTGCGCCGCGGGCCAGGGCCTGCAGCAGACCACGGATCGGCAGTGCCATCCTGGTGCCAAGGATCTCGCCCCCGCCGGCGCCGAGCACAGGGTCGTCCCCATCGTGCCCTCTGGGCTGTTCTGGTGGCGCTGCGAAGATGAGGGTGCGGTGAGAGAGACCACTGGGCTCCCGATCGCCATGGTCCACAAGCTACCAAGCTCCCCAGGCTTTGCGTCAGGCAGTGGGCGAGCTGGGCCAACCGCTATGTTGACAGACTTGTCAGCCTGAAGCTGCAGCGCCGTCCAGCCGCCAGCTGCTCGCGCACCCAGCCCAGTCGAGGCGCGGATGCCGTCGGCCGCGGGAGGGGAAGCGCAACCGCGCGGGAAGAATGAGGAGGATTATGATGTTCCAACCTAATTAAGCCTTGACCACCATAAATAATTTCGAGCACCATGAGGGTGCCCAAATAGTCGAGGGCTTTCACGTGTCGGGCCCTGGGTGCACCTTTTCGACTCTGTTTCGACATTATTTCGACTTTTTCCTGGTTGCTCGAAATTATTTCTGGGATGTGGCCCTTAAATGCGACCAGCAGCAGAAGAGGGGGGGGGGGGAAGAGGGGCCGCGCGCGCAGCCGAGAGGCCCTTGGGACCAGCAGTTGCCAGACCCTCAATGGCGAATCAAAGCGCGGGAGGAGGGGGGGGAGGAGAACCGAGAGCGCTATAGTGAAGGGGCTCCAGGGCACACGAATAAATACACACAAATAACAGGATTCCCAATCTGTGCCACTATTTCACCCCCGCTTCCCACAATTTCTAATATTTTCTAGGGAATCGACGATTTATTGTGTCTGTGTGTTTCTTTCCCCCCTGCTAAAAGCTTCAAGGGTGCCTGCGCCCATCTTAAGGGCGAGGCGATCATCGGCAAAATACTAAAGACTGTGCGACTGCGAGAGTTACAGAATCTAGTAGTTGACCGGCCGCAAGCCACATCCTCAAAGTCGGAGGTGATTCCGAAAACTATCGGCCATCTGCTGACGCCAGAGGGGGTCCATGTACCCGCTTTTCTTTGCCAGCGGCCGTGAAGACGTATTCCAGCCCACTTATAATGTTCGACCGTACCTCGGGATTGGGCGCCGAATCCTTCGGCGGGGATTCGGGAAGTCCCCCCCGCTCTGATCGAGCGGACTGGGGCTCCACTGTCGAGGAATGCCCCGTCGGGCGCGGCACCGAAATTCGTGACGTTTTCGTTGCGTCGCGAAATTGGCTGCGATCTGGCCCCTCGACCCGCCCGCTGAGGGCCGACGTCGGATTTTGGCTGTGCCGGCCTGCCCGCTGCGGGGGCGAGCCTGCCAATCTGCTATCACACGACATTGGAATAAAAGGGGGCCCTCAACGCAAAACGGCCAGTCGCAACAACCATCTGCTGTATATAAGGATGAAGCCCCCTGGAAAGTAACGCCGAAACGCGGCCGATGGAAAATCCCAACTGGCCCCATGGCGGACTGTGCATGTTTGCCGTCGGCCGCATGGGTTCAGATTTGTTGCGCCTCAGACGTGGGGGTACCCCCCCGCACGACAAGAAACCATCCGTGCGCATCGACACCTCCCCCGCCAATGTATTCGGCCACGCAGCCAGGACAGACGCTAAACCACATATCAGAACCTCGCACGCTTGAGTTCTAGCTTGAACCGCCGCCGAGGGGCGGGCAAATCCTGCCCCCCCAGCAAGGCGCGCGCTTGCTTTGGTTCTAGTTTGTTGCGTCCCCGGGGTGGACCATCAGACGTCGATGTACCACTGGATTTCCTCCACGTGCTTTTCTGCACCGAGTCCACATCTCGCACTGGGTCCCGCGCTGAATCTATAACCTATGCTGGGTCCTGTTCGGGCCGCTGTCAGGAAATCCAATGGTACACAGCCCTCGCTGTCACGCGCGGCCCATAAGCCGTTCCGACAATTTTCCCGTCTGCCTGCCGTTCACGGCGCCGACCATTCCGACGAGGGGTGTGATAGACCTGCTTGCATTCCCCAAATCGGTCGGTACAAGTTTGAGCCCCTTTTTCCGGTCGGCCTGCCGCCCGCCAAGGAATCCAAGGGGGTACTGGTAACGCAGCGAAAGCAGGCAGTAGCATTAGAAGAAGGGATGACGAAAGGGACCTTCCGTCCTGGATCCCAATTCCCGCGCTCCGCTGGGAATGCAGACAAGGGGACCTCACAAATGAAACGGACAACGCGGGAACCGACCGAACTCTCAAGTCCGGAGGCGCCTTCCGTCCTGTTTCCCAATTCCCCCAAACCGCCAGCACAGATGAAACGGACAATGCTGGAACCGACCACACTCTCAAGGCCACAAGCACCCTGTCGTAACGGCGGCGGCGGGATTGACGGTGGCGCAATGAAACCTCACCAAATCATTGTGCAACCCCACAAGAATGTGGAGCGCAATCAAAAGGAACAGAAATTGGACGAGCTTCTTCTGCCACCGCCAACTCCCAGCCGCATCCACTGGGAGTGTGCAGTCGTGCGCCACTGTGCTCGGTGTGCTGGCCGTGATCGGGGTGCGCGGGGGCGGCATCGTATTCCACACGTGCGCGCCCCAACGCCAAATCACACCAGCATGCGTACCTATGCATGTGGGCAATAAACGGGAGCACGCGGCAGAGCACGTATGCCGCACGCCCTTGCCGGGTACGCGTGCACATCATTTTCACCGAACACACATGCCGAACACACGTAGTGAGCAACCGCGCCGAGCACCACAGCAAAAGCAAGGAGGTTCATTTAGGGGAGCTTATTCGGGCCAAGAAGAGGAGGAGGAGGAGGAGGAGGAGGCGGAGGAGGAGGAGGAAGAGGAGGAGCAGGAGGAGGAGGAGTAACAGGAGGAGGAAGAGGAGAAGGAGGAGGATGAGGAGGAGGAGGAGGAGGAGGAGGAGGGAAAGGAGCAGGCGGAAAGGCAGGCGGAAACGGAGGATAATGCGCAAGGGAATTGGAAGCCTCAAAACGGGGTGGAGGAGGTCTACCGGGAAAAAACATGCCCGACGATATCGCCCACGGGGGGCGATGGCTTATCCGGGGGTGGCCGCGCAAACGTTGTGAAACAAATGCCACATTGCGAAAGATCACGACAAGAGCCTTGCAGCGCATCTCCCTGTGCCATTTTCCGAGCCTGAACCATCCGTGAGAATCTGGGGGCCCCAGGGCCCGAAACCAGGCAACACCGGCCGTTGCAGACAAAACTGCTACGCCCGGATCTCTGGGGAGGTTGCCTCTCCGGGTGGACGAGCTGGCCGAGACGCCGCCGAAAAAGCAGGTCCGAGTCGCCCCCTCTTGGCGGCGCGCGCAAAGGGGGCTGGGGGAGGGGGGAAGGCATCCTGGAAGGAGGCTCCTTCTGTGAGGGCGTCAACCCCACATCTGCAGACGAGGCCCGTGCCCTCCGAGAATTATGGAGTGCTTCGAAGAAGCCTTCCCCTCTCCCCCCCGCCGCCGTCTGCGCGCGGCTACAGGAGGAGAGCAGCGCCATCAACGTAAACTCTTGGCGCCCCGCGCGGCCTTCTTGGATCTGCGCTGGGCTCGCCCCCCTGGCGCGCAGAGCGTGCCGAGGGCGGCGCCGGAGGCGCCGCCGGGGGGCCCAGCGCGGATCCAAGAGATCCGCGACGAGCGCCACGAGTTTATGTTTGTGCAGCGTCTTGCTCTGCGAGCGCGGCTGACCCTCGGCCCATCGGCGCGGGGCGCACAGGAAGGACGCGGACGATATCATGATGTAGAAGACGCGGACCTCCTCCGACGTCTGGCGCGGCGCGGCGCGAGCGGGCCGCTCGCGGCGACGAACGACACGCGGGGAAGTGGCGGGCAGCGGGAAGAGAGAAGGCCGCCGAGGCGCCATGGGAAAGGCGCCTTCCTCCTCCTCCTCCTCCTCCTCCTCCTCCTCCTCCTCTTCCTCCCGCTGTCCACAGTCCCATCAGCCTGCCCGCATGCCTGCTTCGTCCCGCAGGCCCTGGCCTCCCGCCTGCGCGTTCGCCGTCGTCTGCTGGCTTCTCGTTCCCTTTCTCCCTCCCCGTCGCCGCGCTGCACACGACTGCCAGGAGCCGGCGGCTGAACGAGACTGCCGTTCTGGGCCCTCGCAAGTGCTGCGAGCCTTCCCCCCATCCCCACGGCCCAAGCTGAGCTGTAGGCAGCGGAGGCAGGAGGGAACGGGGGCAGGAGGGAGCAGAGGAAGAGGACTGAGGTGTCGGTGGACTGAGGTGGCCAGACGACGCGCCGATCAACGGCCAGAAGGACGGCCTTACGACATTTGGGCCCCGACACGGTGCGCCAGGACTCGCCGCACGGTCCGTCGCCGCAGTCTTGGAACCCTGGATCCAGCCTGGAAGTCCCCGTCGCCCGAGACGTCCTCGAAGAACGACTCGAATACCAAAACAGTGCGGTCACCCACTCCTCACTGACTCACCGCACGGTGTGGTCACCGCACCCTTTTCGGGGCCCCGAACAGAGGAGGCGTGGCCAGACGAGGGTCCGACATATGTCAAAGAAGGACGGCCCTGCGACAGCCAGGCGGTCGTGCAGGTGCCAGGGATACACCTTGTAACCTCATCTAAATTCCTGACCTCCTAATCACCATGTGTGACACGTGAGCGGGACGGCTCGAGGAGGGGGAAGGCGGGCGACGACGACGACGAAACTCAAAAGGTAGGACTGAGGGGAGGATTGAAGAAAGACGACCTCCTCGCTCCTTGACTTGGCCTCTCGGCGCCCTGACCTGGCTCCCGGTCCGTCACAGAACGAGTCAGGATGAACTGCTGATCCCCATGAGCGGATCCAGACGTCCAGGGGGCCACGTTGTGAAACAGTATGGTCTCGACTCTCTGGGGGAAAAAGCTGAGACTCTTCCTGATACTCTCTCTCTCTCTCTCTCTCCGAGGAGGGAAGTCCTGGGAAGGTGCGACTGGGCGATGTGCGGGGCCGCCACCACTTGCGGACATCATGGGCGAATCAACGAAACAACAACTGCATAAACATAAACTGTTGGTGCTCCGCGCGGATTTCTTGGATCTGCGCTGGACCCCGCTCCCTGGCACGAGGAGCGCGCCAGGGGCGTCCAGAGGCGCCTTCGGGGGGGGCCCAGCGCGGATCCAAGAGATCCGCGCGGAGCGCCAAAAACTTATGGTTGTGCCGTGTTTCCTCTTCGATACGAGGCCTGGCTCCCACCTGGAGCTCGAGGCCGCCGCGCTGCGCCCCGCAGGCCGTCAGGGTCTGGAATGCTCCGCCCGCGCCGTCCCCTCCGAGGGCCGCCCCTTCCCTTGCCATTTACGGAGGGACAACGATCAAGAGGGGGGGACACCTTGCATGGGGGGGGGGCATCGACCCGGAATCGGCGACACATCGCCCCTGCCGCGTCCTTCCAAAAACCCATGGGGAACCCTGGGGAATCCAAAGGGGGCTTTGTTTACGAGGGGGGGGGAGCGGCAGTCGACGACGACCGCAGCAACGAGACGATGACGAAGGCAACTTAGACGATGCTGATGATGATGCTGCTGATGATGATGACGATGACGATGATGATGATGATGATAATGATGATGCTGCTGCTGCTGATGATGACGAAGACGACGAATACGACGACGACGACGACGATCGTCGTCGACGTCGTCGGCGTCGTGGTCGATAATGTTTTATGATCCCCCGAACCCAATGCCTCCCACCCGCAACCCGATGATGCTACGTTGCGCCCCGCGGGCCGCCAAAGTCTGGGATGCTCCGCCCGCGCCGTCCCCTCCGAGGGCCGCCCCTTCCCTTGCCCTTGTACGGAGGGGCAGCGATAGGGGCGGGGGGGACTGGCTTGGGGGGGGGCCTCCTCCTCCTTATCCTGCTCTTGTTCCTCCTCCTTTTTCCTGAGCTCCACGCGCCCCAAAGACCTCACAGAGAGGACCAGACGCCCACCTGCCAAGGGGACGAGCAGGGGGCCTGCTCCTCCTCCTCCTGCTCCTCCTCCTCCTCCTCCTTTTTGAATTGCCCAGGCGTGAAGCGCCGCGTGTCGCGTTCCTCTCCTCCTCCTCCTCCTGCTCCTGGGCATCGGCCCAGATTCGGCGACGCGTTGCCGACCGATCGGCGCTGGGTCCCCGAGGGCGAGTCCGCACGCTCCTGGGCGGGGGCGGTTCATCGGGTACAGTCGGGGGGTTGATCTAAGGAGCCCTAAATAAGGAACGAGGCCCCTCTTTCCCATCAGTTCAACTCCGGTGTCCCATGGAAAGCCCCAGGAAAACCCAAGGAGCACTGTAAAGCAACTAAGGAACACGGAGCCCCATCCCCAACAAAAAGGGTTCCTTCTTCAGGGCCCCGACTGTACATATTATGAGCGAGCAACTGACTACCCTGCACCGCGCTTGGCCACCTCCACTGCTCGCGCAAACATCATGCCCACCCACACCCGCAGCTTGGTTTGCACAATCTCTTAAGACCGTGACGGTGGGTACCAAATGGCACTTGGCAACGACAGCGACGCCGACGACGACAGCGACAACGACGACAACGACGCCGCCGCCGACAACGACTACGACGACACCGACGACGACTCCAACGACTTCGACGACGCCGACAACGACGACGACGACACCGACGGCGACGACGACGCCGACGCCGACGCCGACGCCGACGACGACAACGACGACGACGATGACGACGCCGACGACGACGACACCGACGCCGACGACGACGATGACAACGACGACGACGACGACGACGACGACGACGACGGCGGCGACGACGACGACGCCGACGTCGACGACGACTAAGACGACGACGACGCCGACGCCGACGCCGACGACGAAGACGACGACGACGTCGCCAACAAAGACGACGACGAGGGAGGAGGGAGGACGACGACGGCGACAACGGCGACAACGACGACAACGAGGGAGGAGGGAGGACGGCGACGACGCGAACGACGAAGACGAAGGAAGGACGGCGACGCTGACGACGACAACGACGAGGGAGGAGGGAAGACGACGACGACGACGACGACGACGACGACGACGGCGACGAAATAGGAGGGACGACGACGAGACGCCGACGAAGGACGACGACGACGACGACGAGGGAGGAGGAGGAAGGACGACCACGGCGACAACGACGACGGAAACGACCACGACGCCAAAGAGGACGACGACGACGAACACGAGGAACGACAGAGGACGACGTAGGCGACGCCGACGACGACGCGGGAGGAGGGAGGACGGCGGCGACGTCGACGACGCAAAAGCGCGCGCGCACGCTTTTGTTGAAAATCCGTGTTGCGAAACCTGGTGTTTTTGTAAGTTTTTGGGACACGCGATTTTGAAATCCTTCCGTAACCGAAGGGTTTTGAAGGATTCCGGCATACGCGCGCGACAACGCGCGCGTCTGCACTTCGTCTCATCTTTCGCAGAGGATTCTCGCGACGGCACACGCGCAAGGGCTTTCGACAGATGTCGACATGCGCGCGCGAAGCCCGTTTGGTAGCATTTTGTGAAAATCTTGAACAACCTATGGTTTGCTTAAGATTTCGCGAGAGCTCGCGCGTAAGCTTTTCTAGCACATCTGTGTTGCGAAACCCTGTGATTTTGTATGTTTTTTTGGAAACTCGATTGAGAAATCCTTCCGACACATAAGGTCTTTGAATGATTTCGGCATGCGCGCGCGACGACGCGCGCGTGTGCACTTCGTCCTATTTTTTGCAAGGGATTCGTGAAACAGTGTTATGTTAGAACAAACGATGCCCCCGCGCATCGTTTCTTACAAGGGAACCTCAGGGAGGCCGATCCCGGCCCCTCTGGGATAGTGTAAATTCATATTTCGGATGGACGTGTGTTGATAATCGTAAATGATTTACATACCCGAAAGTGGGCAGATAACGCCGGGGGGGGGGAGAGTTTATTTTCTGTTAAAAAACGAAAATGAACGATTGCAGGTCGATGCTCTCCCCTCTATGCCCGATCCTCCTGTGCGAAGAATGAACGATTGGGTGTCGATGCGCTCCCCACGATGCTTAATCCCCCTCTCCTTGCCCCTGATTTGCCCCCCCCCATGGTGTGCGACTTCGCCGAATGGCATCGCATCGTTGGCTCACGCGTGCCGCGGGGCCGCCGGCGCCCCGCCACAGAACGTGTTTTTCTGCTCTGGGAAGGGCGGAGGACATGCAACGACGGAAGCTGTCCAATGGCAACACGTCGTGACCACCCGTCAAAGATCGGGGAATCGTGAGACTCGGGTTACGGGGACTCGGGCTGGCCCGTCCGAAATTTGACGCGGGCTCCCGCTGCACACAGCCTTTGGATTATGAAATCTGGGCCGTCAAAACCCAGGACGTGCTCCGCAAAAGCGTTGGCAAGCCCGAGTTCTGGCGTACTCGAGTCTTACGCTTCCCAGGAAGGAGCTGGGCTGCTGCACGGTAAGCTCACCGCCACTTTTGTTCGAAACCAGCTGCGGCCCCATCGTCGCCTTGGGCTTGTCTGGCGTGGGCGCTCGCTGCGCGCGCTGCTCTCGAGGAAGCCAGCCCGTGCTGCTGTCCTCAGAGTTGTTGCTGCCGTCGTTGTCGCTGCTGCGGCTGCTGCCGTTGGAGAGCTGCTTTCGGGCACTGCGTTCTCCAGGCTGGTCTTCCCCGCGCGCGAGGCTGCCTGTTGGAGGGCTCGCTTGGCCGTCGTCCGCGGGCGAGTGGGGTGGCAACGTGTGCGTCACGCTTGTGCCAACTGTAATCCTGATCATCTTTCGCTCCGTCCTGTGTACCGTAGTGGGCATGGCTTTGGTGAGAACCCGCGACTCTTGCAGAACGGTAGGCCCTCGAGTCCCACTCAAGAGTCGCAAGCGGCTTGCAAGAGGGCATTGTTTGCACGCCATTTCGTGCCTCAGCTGGTTGAATCTGCTCCGCCCAAAAGCAACTATTGTGTCGCGGTTGGTGGCAAGAGTTGGACGAGGGAGGAGCGAGGAACGGAACAGGGATGAGGCGATACGCAGCAGCGGGGGAGAAGAGCGGGCCTCGCCTTGTGTGCCCTTCGTGAACAAGGAGCCACGTGCACCCTCTACCCCCAACCAGTCAAACTCCCCTGCCATAAACCTGGTCCTCGCTGATCGCGCCGCCCTTGCTGGACTTGCCTGCCGGTCTCACCTCCCCCCCGCCTCCCACTCACTCCCCTCCTCCTCCTCCTCCTCCTTCCTCCCTCCTCCCTCCTCCCTCCTCCCTCCTCCTCCTCCTCCTCCTCCTCCTCCTCCTCCTCCTCCTCCTCCTCCCCCTCCCCCTCCTCCCTCCTCCTCCTCCTCCTCCTCCTCCTCCTCCTCCTCCTCCTCCTCCTCCTCCCCTCCTCCTCCTCCTCCTCCTCCTCCTCCTCCTCCTCCTCCTCCTCCTCCCTCCTCCTCCTCCCCCTCCTCCTCCTCCTCCTCCTCCTCCTCCTCCTCCTCCTCCTCCTCCCCTCCTCCTCCTCCTCCTCCTCCTCCTCCTCCTCCTCCCCCTCACTCTCCTCCTCCTCCTCCTACCCCTCCTCCTCATCCTCCTCCTTCCTCCACGCCCCGACGCGTGGCATCGCCCGCTCCCCCCCCCCCCCGAGGGCCTCGTGCTGATACGTCTCCCGCATGGAGCGCCACGCCTGGCAAGCGCGGCAGGGCGGCGGGCCACGAGGCTGCGCGTCGGCGGCCAGCGCGCCGAAGGGGCGGTGCCGAGGGCGGCTGAGGGGGCCCACCTCCTCTCGGGTCGGGCGAAAGGGGGGGATCGCAAAGGGGGAGGTTGAGAATCAGCTCACGTAGCTGATTTTCCCGGCGCCTCCCGGCGCCGGAGGCGGCCATGTATCGAGGAATGGGCCCCTCGGTGAGGCCGAAACCAGCTGCGTGCAGCAAATGTCGTACCCCCCCCCTTTCCCAATCCCCCCCTTTCGCCCGGCCCACCTCCTCCGTGTCTCGGGGGCATGGGGAGCGGCGGCGCGAAGGAGAGAGGACAGCAGATGGCCACAATCGGGGGCGCAGACATATGCATATTTTCGTGTGTGAAACACGATGGTGTACACATGAACATATATGTATATAAACAAAAATGTGTGTACATGTCCGTGTATCCATATCTATACACGTATATGTATACATCCACGACCGTGCCCCGAGGCACGAGTTGGAGTGTACTCAGGTCCCTGCGAGCTCTGCGCATGAAGACAGGTGAATGTTCTTTGAGGGGCCCACAACCAAAAAAATCGGGCGCTCATGGACGATACCAAAGGTTCCCCGCACGATTTTTCTGGAGGCCAACAGTGCGTTGTTTGAACCGTCCTGTAGCCCTCTTGGGCGCCTCCTGGGCCGTCTTGGAGGCCAACATCGTTTAAACCCGTTGTTTTGTTGCATAGTTTGAGCATTACCACCTGTTTTGGCCCCAGAGCGTCCGAAGACGATCCAACAAACACTCAAGATCGCCCAAACACGGCCCAAGAGCCCCCAAGAGAGGCCCATGAGGCCAGCAAGACAGCCCCAAGAGGGAGAATGCGACCTGACATTTTGAGCACTCCGCCCCAAGATGGCTCCGAGATCCTCCAAGAGGGCCCCAAGGTGCCCTCAAGAGGCCCAAATCAGGCCCCAAGAGGCCCCCTAAGAGGCCCCCGAATCGCCCCAAAACCTCACCCCAACCGCCTCAAAGAAGCTTCCGAGTAGTCTCCCAATGGATCCTCACACCTCTGACCGACATCCCAGGCACGATGGCGGGATGGGCCAAAGGTCACTATATCCGCCGCCACACGGGTGTCTGGCGTGCTGGACATCTGTGTGGTTTGTTGTTCTTTTAGATAACCTATTGGGGCTTCGGCCCAGCCCGCGGGCCAACCGGAAGGCCGAGCCAGCCTTTCGATGGCCCAAGAGGCCTCCGACATGGCACAAGGATGGCCAAAGAGGCCTTCAACACAACCAAGATGGCATCAAAGACGACCCTGACGCGCCCCAAGACGGTCCAGAGAGGCTCCCAAGACGGCTTCCGACGTCGTCAGACGGGCCAAGAACACCATAAGACGGCCAAAGAGGCCCCCAGAAGCACTCAAAGGCCCCCAAGAGGCACCAAGAGACCCCAGAGGCCCCCAGGAGGCCACAAGAGGCCCCCACGAGGCCCCAAGAGGCCCCCGAGAGGCCCCCAAACAACCCCCAGTGACCTCAACACTGCCTCCAGGAGGCCCCCAAGAGGTCTCGACGAAATCCAAACGAATATCCAAGAGGCCTCAATCCCACAACCCAGGCACGATGGCGGGACGGGCCGAAGCCCATAACATCTTGCCACAAGGATGCCTGGCGTGCTGAACCCTCTCGGTTTTGGTTTTTGGTTCTTTCTCCAGAAAAGAACTCCCCCTGGGGCTTCGGCCCGTCCAGCCGGCCACCCGGAAAAATTGCCCAGACCCGGCTCCAAAGGATGTTTCCTGTCCAGACGGCTCCAAGACGCTGAGATGGCCTCCAGATGGCCTAAGAAGGCCCAAGAGGCCCCCAAGAGGCTTCCAAGACGGCCCCAAAGGCCTCAAATCTGCCGCCCCCTGTTGATTCATCACAGGGGTGCCGTGCGTGCTGGATGCTCTCGGTTTTGGTTTTTTTTCCCAAAGAGATCCCTCTGGGGCTTCGGCCCGTCCCGCCAGCTGCCTGCCTCGTCGGCTTCTTCGCTCAAGATGGCCCAAGATGGCCTCCAAGATGCCTCCAAGACGGCCCAAATGGCCTCCAAGACAGCTAAGATGGCCTCAAGACGCCTCCAAGACGGCCCAAGATGCACCCAAGACGGCCTAAGATAGCTTCAAGATGGCTCAAGACAACCTAAGAGGCCTCCAAGAGGCCTCCAAGAGGCCTCCAAGACGGCTAAAGAGGCCTCGAAGAGGTCCTCCAGAAAGGCCCGAAGAGGCCAAAATCATTGATTTCCGAAGGTTGTTGAATGATTCTTGCATTTGTTTCCTTTCGGCCTTCCGACGGCCCGAGACAGCCCAAGAGCCTCCAAAGATCGCCCCAAGATCGCCCAAGAGGCCGCCAAAATGGCCCCAGAACGATCCAAGAGGCCCACCAAACCGCCCCAGGCGGGCCTCCAAGACGGCCCTGGATCACGCCAAAAGGGCCCCCAGTCGGCCCAGAGAGGCCCCCAAAATGCTTCCAAGACGGCCCAAGATGCACCCAAGACGGTCCAAGATGGCCTCAAGATGGCCCATGACGGTCCTAGAGGCTCCCAGGAGGCCTCTAAGACGGCCCAAGAGGCCTCCAAGGCGGCCCAAGAGGCCTCCAAGGGCCGCAATCATTGATTTTCCCAAGGTTTTTGAAGGATTTCGGCATTTGCTTCTTTTCGGCCTTCCGACGGCCGGAGACGACCCAAGAGACCCGAAAGATCGCTCAAGGGGCCTCTTGGACGGCCCCAGAACGGCCTACGAGGCCCCAAAGACGGCCCCACGAGAGCCCCCAGACGGCCCAAGAGGCCTTCAAGTCAGCCCAGGGAGGTCCCCGAGATGGCTTCCGGCAGAATCGGACGTACCAGGAATGCTCTGAGACGGCCAGAGAGGCCCCCGAGCAGCACCCAACTGCCCCCAACAGGCCCAACGAGACCTCCATAATGCCTCCAAGAGGCCCCCAGGAAGCTCACAGGAGGCCCCAAGAGTGCTCCCAGAGGCTCCCGAGATGCCCCTTCCTTCTCCTCCTCCTCCTCCACCTCCTCCTCCTCCTCCTCCTCCTTTTCCTCCTCCTTCTGACTCCTCCCTCCTCCCTCCTCCCTCCTCCCTCCTCCCTCCTCCCTCTGCTCTCCTCCTCCTCCTCCTCCTCCTCTTCCTCCTCCTCCTCGTTCTTCTCCTCCTCCCCATCCTTCTCCTCACCCTCCTCCTCATGATCTCCCCCGCCATCCTCCCCCAAGTGTTCCCCGAAGGGTTTGCACAACGGTTGCGGGAACACATGGTCCGATAGCGTGGCAGAGCTCTTGCCACAACGCTAGGACACATGGGTGATTTCAAACCTGTTGCTCCCCCACGCGTCCCCCGAAGGCTTTCCAAACCAAGGAGAAATAACTGGTCCGATAGCAGGGCAAAGCTGTAGCCCAGCCTTCGGCCACATAGGCGCTTCCCTCAGGGCCGCGGGTGGCAGTGATTCGCTGTAGGCGTCTTTCATATCTTCCTGTGCTCTCACAAGGCGAACTGTGATGGGCGAATTTGGTTCGACTCCTCTTCCCGCCTCTCCCCTCTCCCATCTTTCCCGCCCCACCACTCGCCCAGGCGACGGGGGCGCCCCCGGAGGCCCCAAAAATGGGCACGAATGACGCTCAGAGATTTCGAACCTGGAACCTCGATCCGCGACCCGCGACGACGACGACGACAACGACGTACGACGACGGGCGACGACGCACGACGACGACGACGACGCACGACGAACGCCGACGACGCAGGCAGTGGCGCGCCTCCGCGAAGAGAATCAAGTTGAGCAGTAATATGATCATCCCCGGCCTCGGGTCAGGGAGCCCCGAAATGACGTACGCGCTTGGCCACGTTCGCATGAATGTGCCCCGTCCCCGTTTCGCGCGGCCGCCTTCATACCACAAACGCTCGCGTTACACGCTCTTGGAAAGCCCATGCGAGGTCATGTGCGCGTGCGACACTGTTCCGCTCCTGCTCGTTGGAATGAAATCTGCCGCCACCTTGGGGACTACGGCGTGTGATTCTGGTCCGAACACCTCTACCGGGACACCTCTCCTGGGAGCTCCGTCCGGTCCGTTTTGGAGGGTGTGTGTGTGTGTGTGTGTGTGGGTGTGTGGGTGTGTGTGGGTGGGGGGGGGGGGGGCAAAAACTGCCGGCGTCCCCGACCGCCTCAGAGATGCTCCTGGACGGCCCCCGACGGCTTCGAAGTGGCTCCCAGGATTCCTAGACAATCCCTGATGGCACCCAGTCGCCCTGAAACGGTTTCAAGATAGCCCCCGAAGCGTTGAAGGCGCCACCCGATGGCTCCAAGACGACCACACGTGACGAATGTTTCTTTCGCCCTGGTTGGGCCAGATGGCTATGGAATGCAATGTGCTGTGCTACTCGTATCCTACCCTGCTCTGCTCTACTCCGCTCTACTCTGCTCTACCTCGGGGCATTAAGATACATCAAGTGCGTTATGAGCCCCGACACCACCTCTCACGGTCGCCACCAAAGCCTCGCTTGGTGCGGCCGTGCTTTCTCAGGTAGTGGAGCGCGCGATCAACGGCGGGACTACCCGCGCGGTGGTCTCCACGGGCGTGCTTTCGCGCCCTCGTAGGCGGAGATACCCACACTACGCGTAGCACGGCGGAACTTCCCGCTTCACCTTTCCGGCGCGGTGCTCCCCGCAGCCGCTGACCCAAGCCATCCGGCTACGGTGCCGTGGACCTTATGCATCCCTCGCCGCGTCCATGGCGAGCTTGCTCTGGCCGCTCCGGGACTCGAAGCCGAGGTCGGCCAGATGTCGCCACATCATCTTCCCGTCGACGTGCTTCGTGGTGAGGTTGGCTGGGTTGCTCTCGCCCTTCGTCTTCACGACGCTAAGTCGTTTCTCGGACACTGCTCGCTGTAGCCGCAGTGCCTGCGTGTGCAGATGGCGAGTCTTGCCAATGCCACGCCTGGAGGCGATACCAATACCTGCGGACGCGTCTGCTCGGAGCTCTCCACTGTAGGCCATGCCGTAGTCCTTGGCCATGAGTGTCATGTCCACAAGAAGTGAACCTGCTTTGAACACGCCGTAGTACTCCGACTCCCTGCTGGAGGTGGCAATGGGCTTCTGCGTCGTAGAATACGCTGCCAACGTGTGGCTGCCGTGCGTAGTCACACCAGCGGATGTTGACCTCCGAGTGACTTTACACCCGGCGTGGTCGGTGTCGGTATACTGCACCAACTTGCTCTGCTCCGGCTGCCGTTGGAACACCTGCGCGACCCGCGGCGCCGACGCGAGATGCTGAGCGATCCTTTGGATATTCTCCATCGCGCTTCGCTCTGGGTTCTGCGTTGCCCTTGCTGCCTCCTTGGCAGGGCGCAACATCCCGTCGATCTATTGCTTGGCGCGCTGTCCTCATGGTGACTGAACGGAACAAGGTCGCTGCATCTTTGTCGAGAACTGGACCGTCTTTGGGTCCAGCATGGCAACGGCCGCGCCTGGAGCCACCACCCCTTTGAAATTCCTCCGGAAACCCACGTGCGCGATCGCGATCTGCGCGCGCCTTGGGTCGCACTCCCACTCAAGACAGCCCCTCGACGCATCGAGCCGAATGATGCGATTCAAGCATCGGACTTCCTTGTCGTCGTGGACTCCTGGGCCCAGCAAGCCAGACTTCTTAATCTTGATGCGCAGCCGTATCTGTTCCTCCCCCCATAAGACATCTGCGCGCGAACCGAGAAAAACGAAATCATCTCCGCGCACCCATGCCCTCACGCGGCGCTTACCGTGAAGAAACAAGCATGGGCTACTCAAGCCCTATGTAAAACCAAAACGTTCGACCAACACGCTGCGGTAGAAAAGCTCCCAGTTGTACTCTGCTCGAAGGGTTCCATACATGCTCTTCAACAGGCGCCAGCACCACCCTGGTCGGTGCCGTCCTGGCGGCGCGTCAACAGAGATCGACTCATCTGTTGGACTGTGAAAATGGGCGCGTGTAGCATCCATGAACAGTGACACCGTGTCCCCGCGCGTCTGCGCCTCCGCGTCGTGTCCAGGCGCGGTCGCCCTCAAAGAACACAGGAAACGCAGCGCCTCTAAAGGCGGCGTGGCTGCGAATGCCCCCTCCTTTCCACGATCCTTCACCTTGAGTTCTTCAGCGGAAGAGGCGGCCCCTGTAGTTGGGGTTGTTATGGTCCCCTTTGTTGGCGTCAGCCCAACGAACTCCGATCGGAATATTTCCTGTTGCCTGCAACGCCTTCTCTATGCGAGCCCAAGCGTATACCTTGAAGTCAACAACTTCGCTCACATCGGCCTCGTGGGCCTTCTCAACGAGCACTGGGTCATGGGCGCGCCCAGACGTCGTCGACATGCAGGTTTCCCGCATGATCCGACCAATCAACCATCGAACGGTGTTCGTGCGAGTCCTCCTCCGGCTCCAGGGGGCAAGCGAAGAGAGGCTTCCTCCTTCTGTCTGCTGCGAGCTGCGCCTCGAGGCCTTGGACAACAGCGGTGCCGACCCACTCTCCTGGGAGATGTGATGCCGCGCGGCCGGCCAGCCCCTCTCCGTTGGACAGCGGCCACAAACCTTTCGCCCCAAGATGCACGGCGTCCTGTCGCAGAACATCCTGCGCGCCACTCAACGCCCAGACGGCGTTGTCAAAGTCGGGCTGCAATGCCCCCCCCCCCCCCCCCCCGCCTGTAGATCGCAAAACATTCCTGGATAGGATGGAGAGGCTTGGAGGGGTAGAAAGGCGAACCAACAACGAGGTCTGGATTCCCCTCCTCAATTATCCATGACACTTTCCGTTGCTTCGTTGGCTCGCTGCAATCCCAAGGCTGCCTGTCGTCTGGGTCCGCTCTCCGAATGTCGAACGCGCGGCCCCCTGTGCAACCTAACCGCTCCGAGGTGGTGCGTCCGGTTGTTGCGCGCGTCGCCTCGAAAGCGCCCAGCCCCCGCAAGGCTGCGCTGAAGAAGTCCACCTCAGCCTCCGTCTCGACGTCTCGGCCATCCGTTTCGGCCTCGCACCCTCCATGGGCACGCCGTCGCCCCTCGGGCCGATGGCAGGGGCGGTGCTACCCGCATCTACTGTCGTAGGTGCGCTCGCTTGCGGCATGTCGGCGTCTGCCGGCTGGGCCCCAGAAGCGGAGGCGGAACTCCCCGCGCCCCCTGCTCCCGGCCCCGATGCCGCGGCAAGCGCGGCGCCACCCGCAACCCTGCCGCCCTGCGGTCCTGCGCCTGCAGGGGCGGGACTTCCCGCGCCCTGTCTGAGCGCCCGCGGGGCCCCCACCTCCTGTCTCTGGAGGTGGTCGGCTATAGGGCTCCCGCGATCCTCTCGCCCGCCCCTCTCGGGCGTTTTTTTGTTTGTTTGTTTTTTTGGTGATATATATATATATAAATATATATATATATATATATATATATATGTGTATATATATATATATATGTTTATATATATATATATATATATCATTGGTCGGTCTTCCCGATCGCATCCTCAAGCCGCTTCCTACAACCTTCGGCGTGGTGTCGCTTTGTCCTCCGACCGCGCATATCCGCCTAGCACCGTGGGGGCCCTCGCGTCCAAACGTGCCTCCTGAAGTCATACTTGGTGATGTGCAACCGCTTTTTCGAAATGACCTTTGGCTCATGTCACTAAGGATCTGGCGGTGCCATCGAGGGCTCTGGGATGTCGATCACCGCCAGCCCGGAGGACTCTGGCCGCGATGGCGAAACTTCCCCTGGGACAAGATCCAGCGGCGCCCCCTTCACAGCCAGCAGCGCTTCCGCATCGCAGCGCGCGCTGGGCGGGTCGGCGGATGCCGGCCAACCTGCCCGCTCCATCCTTCGTGCCGATATAGAACTCAGGGACATCGTCTCTGCGTCCCAGGAAGACCCCTCCAACCGCTTGGGGTACGTTTGTTGGGGCGACCGCCGTCGCACCGCAGTCTCCTGTAGAAGACTTTCTCACCGAAGCTTGGGAGATCAAACTTGACACGCTTTCCTTTGGCACGCTCGCATGGCGTCCTGCCGTCGGCCCCCTGCTCGTGCCGCGGCAGCGAGAAGCCGGCGAACTGCGCCAGCCAGTGTAACATGTCCGACTGTGGATCGAGCGTGATTTTGAAGGCCCTGTCCGTTGACGCCTCCAGGGTTCTCGCCGTCCCAGAGATGGATTGCATCGCCTCTCAATCGTGCCATTACTTTGAAACTCCCCTACCTCAGAAGGCTCAGGGGCGACCTCAAATTCAGTACCAGGCAGAGCAATCACGCCTTCCTTCATCGCAACAATTGGGTTCTCCTGGTCTGACTTGTAGATGAACTCCCCCCCCCCCGCAGTTCCTGATGTCGCGGGCCTCCTGTCTGACTGCAGCCTCGAGGAACCCCTGCTGGGGGACCGCCCGCGCAGTCTTGAGGCGGGTCTTGTGATCTACCTTCGCCGGGCGTGCGAGCGCCCGTTGGTCGGGGCCGCCCAAAAAGAAATAGTCTGTGGATATCGCCGGCGTCGCGTGCTCTAGCTCCGCTGCAAAGTCGGCGCGGGCAGTCGCCGCGCCGCGCCCCTTCGCGCAGCCTGGGCGCCCAAACCGGAACGGCAGGTGCTGCGAAGCATCGTGTTCTCCTGCCTCTCGGCGTTGGGTCACTCGGCGACCTCATAGGGGCACAGACTTTGCCGCTGAACTCCTCCTCAACCGGGACCTCTGCTCCCGGAAGGGCCTGTTCAGGCGGCCCCTGGGTGGGCCCATGGGGTCGCCTCCGCTGTCCTGGGCGCCGCCTCCGGCGCTCTCCTGGAGGGCGGGTCTGCCCGCGCCTCTTGCTGCGGCCCCTTCGTAGGGGCCACTTCTGGTGTCGTGGGCCACGATGCCCGAGCCGAGGGGGGTGCTTCCCGCGCGAGCTGGCAATATCTCAATCGGTATAGTACGTGAACCAGTGCGAAAACAAGGTGCATCAAGGGCTGTTTGCCCTGCTGTTGGCGGCGAAACGATCGCCGACGGTCTTGCGGCTGGGCCGTCTGGAAGAAACCCATCGATTCAGCTACTTTCGATTCGAGTGCGTTCCCCGTGGGCACCCGCGCGCCCCTGGCGGCCTTCAGCTTCTGGAGCGCCGCGATCAGATGGTCGATCTCCATCGGGGCTGTGGTAGTTCCAACGCCCTGCTGTTGAGGCGTGCTGCGCTTCTTTACCCGCAGCCTCATGAGGAAGATCCCGTTGGCTCGGCTCAGGGAAGTCCTCTGTTTCGCGCCGATGTGCTCCGCGCTGACAGCTCGAGACTGTTCTTGGAAATCCTTCATCTCCCCTCAGCTTGCTGAAGCGCTCCTGGAACTCTGTCGTCCGAGGAACGCTCCGGAGACGGCAGCCCTCCGTCGGCTGCCTCTCGGTGGCGGCGGGGCTGCCCGCGCGGCCACGCTTGCCGGCGGCGCCGGCTCTGGCGGCGGGGCGGCCCGCGCGCCAAGGCGGGGTCGGGTTCCTGTCCCGAGCCGGCCCCGCGCGCCAGGGCGGGGCGGGGCTCCGGTCCCGAGCTGGCCCCTTCTTCCCACCACAGGCGGAGCTGCCCGCCCCGTGGCCTGGCCGCTCTCTTGGAGGAGGCGCCGGAAACGGGATGCCTACGCGGCGCGCCTGGCCGCGTGACTCCCGCCAGCGCTGGGTATCAGATTGGCGCCGGCCACGGTGCGTAGGCATGAGCCGCTCACGCTGCCATGACGAATGTTTTTTCTCCCTGGTTGGACCAGGTGGCTATGGGGTGCGTCAGGTGCGCCCAGCGCGCCAGGTGCGCCAAAGGGACAGGGAGGCCTCAAAGTGGTCACGAAAGTGGCGACAATGGCGCAGATCGCAGCCCCGCATGGGACAGGGAGGCCTCAAAATGGCTTGCGTAAGACGTACCTCGGCTGGGCCTCCCAGGAACCCACGAACGTGGCGACAGTTGCGCAAATCGCAGCCCCGCAGGGGACAGGGAGGCCTCAAAGTGATCTGCGTGGGACACCTCCGCTGGGCCTCCCAGGAACCCACGAAAGTGGCGACAATGGCGCAGATCGCAGCCCCGCAGGGGACAGGGAGGCCTCAAAGTGATCTGCGTAGGACGTACCTCCGCTGGGCCTCCCAGGAACCCACGAAGTGGCGACAGTTGCGCAGATCGCAGCCCCGCAGGGCACCGCGAACACAGGAGAGAAGAAGGAGGAGAGGGCGGGAGGTGGATACCACAATGCTCTATTCAAAACGGGTACCCAACACAAGGAGGGTTGGGAATAAGCCTCGAGGAGGGCCCCAAGACGGCCCCAGACCGCCCCGGGACCGCACAGGAGACGCGAAGACAGCTCAATAGGACCCCAACACGGTCCCAAGAAGGATCAACAACTGCTTGGAAAAGAGCCCCAGACAATACAAAATGGCCCCCGAACGGCCCGCGAGGCGCCTCGGACAACACCCCTCCTCTTCCTCCTCCTCCTCCTCCTCTTCCTCCTCCTCCTCCTCCTCCTCCTTTTCCTCCTCGGACCCCGAGATAAGCCCCCAGGAAGCCCCAAAGAGCCCCTCGGAGGTTCCGAACGGCCCTCAAGCGGTCTCCGCCTCCAGGGGGGCGGGGACGGCCGCGAGAGGCGAGACGCCCCTCGCGAGCGCAGAAGAGCGGCCTGCTGTTGGCCTCCAGGAGAAGCTGAGAGCAGGCCGAGCACGGCCCAGGGCCACGCCCCGCAGCAAGCCTCGAAGAGCAGGGAACAGCAGGCCCTGCCAGGGCAAAAAGGCTGGGAGGGCGGCGGAGCACGGCCCGGGCCGCGCCCCGCAGCAGGCGCCGAGCAGCAGAACACACCAAAAAAATCCACAGCCAGAACCAATCTCAGCTGTGAGCTGGCTTCGTCGCTGGCGGCCACGAGCCCCGCAATCTGGCGAGCAGGTGCGAGGAGGCAACTTTGAACAGGGCACGCGCGAGAGCACCAGAGAGGGCCTGAGGGCACGGCTGAGCAGCAGGCGTCCAGAAGCGACCCCTGGGGGCTTTGCCTTCTGAAGCCTTGCAGCTGGTCCCTTCCTTCCGTACACTCCCGCTCGTGCCTCATGAGTCCAATCCAAATTTGCAGGCGACGATGGGCAACTCTACAGTGGAGGCCAATCCACAAGAGACCTCCCACGAGAAACCCAATCCTGAGAACCCAGGACGTCCGTTAATCTTTGGTATGAGAACGTCACGCTGTCCATCGCAAAACCATCGAAATCCAATAAACTCAGGGCACCCTGGAGGCAAGCATTAAGTCGGGCCTGTCCCCCTACAAACGGATTTTGGATGAAGAACGAAAACTAATATTAAAACAAAAACCCAAAATGGTAAAAACATAGTCCCCGACTATTTTTTAAACAATTTTTGAATACTCCTCCTGTAGAGGGACAGGCCCGACTTCAGGCAAGCAAGGTGCTTCCTGGCATAGGCCTCCACTGTACCAACCCAAACCGACTCTGCCGCCTCGGGCCCCCGCCCTGCTGCCGCGGACGGGCCCTAAGATTAAGTCGGGCGTGTCCCCCTACAGGGGGATTTTGGACGACAAATTAAAAAAATACCCCGAACATGCACACAAGATGCCGAAACATATTCAAAACATAATCCTCATGGTATTTTTGACTATTTTCGAATATCCCCCCTGTAGAGGGACAGGCCCGACTTGGCCCTAAGAGCGCGAGAACCGACGCGGGCACCCCAAAAAGAGCAGCGCCGACAGCGGCCCTGAGAGGACCTGGGGGCCCGACGGACCAGAGGTCGCGGACCACCTCGCTCCTCCTCCCACCTCCTCCTTCACAGAAGGGAAGAGCTGCACAGACATGCAGTGGAGGCCAGTCCACGAGAGACCTCCCACAAACAACACGACCTTGAGGCCCCAGGACGTCCACTGATTTTTTGGCGTGGCAGCGTCGTGCTTCCCACCACAGAACCATCGAAGCCCAGGGCACCCTGGAGGCAAGCAGGGTGCTTCTTGGCTTAGGTCGGGCCTGCCCCACTACAGGGGGATTTTGGACGAACAATTAAAGATACCCCAATAATATTAAAACATGCAAAACTACGCAAAACCTAGTCCCCTGACTATGCTTTTACTATCTTTGAACAGCCCCCCTGTCGAGGGAGAGGCCCGATCTCATTCTTGGCGTCGGCCTCCCGCTGTGCACTTCGGCCCGCGTGGGCTCCCTGGGCCGGCGCTGCGGAGGACGCCGCCCGGGGGCCCCCCCGCGCCGAGCCAAGAGGGCGGGGGGGGTCCCCCACGCCAGGGCCCCCCCCCACGCGCGGGGCGCGGAGAGGGAGCGGCTGCTGACTCTGAAGGGGGCCCCTGGGACACACGCGCCAGGAAAGAGGCGCAGATAGCAGGCTTCCCCATACTTTCCCCCCATATCTTCTGGTGCTCTGTCTTCCCCACACTTCCCATGTCTTCTGGGGCATCGACGATGAATTGTGTCTGTCTATTTCTCCCTCCTGATACTCGGCGTTTAGACTATGGGCGGAAGGCGGGGGGGGGAGTCTGGCTCCGAACCTCTGCTTAAATGCGACGGTTTGCAGAGGCGGTCGAGGGAGCCCGGCGCGCATGGGGGGGGGGGCGCGAGGGCCCGCGCCGATCGGCAAAACAAAAAGAGTCAGCAAACGATCGCAAGTCTGCATGGAGCGCCGAAAGTGAATCTTTATTGCTGGTTTTTGATCCTTCTAGGGCTCCCAACTTCGCGCTCTGCGAAGCGCGAATGACTTCGCGCTCTCGCGCCGCCCCCCCCAAAGGGAGAAAAGGAGAACGAGGAGGAGGGGGAGAAGGAACGAGGACCGCGAAGCTCGAATAACTTCGCGCCCTCGTGGGAACCCTTGTGGACGCAAGCAGGGCGCTTCTCGGCATGGGCCTCCACTCTACCAGCCCAAACCGACTCTGCCGCCTCGGGCCCCCGCCCTGCTGCCGCGGACCGCCCCTAAGATTAAGTTGGGCGTGTCCCCCGACAGGGAGATTTTGGACGGAAAATACAGAATAACCCCAAAATGCCCCAAAGATCCAGAACAATATTCAAAAATAATCCACAGACTATGGTTAACTATTTTCGAATATCCCCCCTGTAGAGGAACCCTAAGAGCGCGAGAAGCGACGGGGATGTTCGACGACAAATAAAACATACCCCAGAAGACATTCGCGAGGCGCGAAGCGCGACTAACCTCGCGCCCTCGTGGGAACCCTTGTCCTTTCTGTGTCCGCTTCCCTCCGCCCTCGGCGAGGGGAGGCGAGAGAGGCCGGCGGCCAGCTCTCGTAGAGGTAGACGGCGGTGCTCCAGTCGTGGAAATACTGCGCGTGGACCTCGCACCTCGGAGGTGCAGCCAACCCGTACAGGCAGGCTGCGCGAGAAGGATGCATCGGCGGTTGACAAACCTCCCCTCCTCCTCCTCCTCCTCCTCCTCCTCCTCCTCCTCCTCCTCCTCCTCCTCCTCCCTCCTCCCCTCCTCCTCCTCCTCCTCCTCCTCCTCCTCCTCCTCCTCCTCCTCCTCCTCCTCCTCCTCCTCCCCCTCCTCCCCCTCCTCCCCTCCTCCCCCTCCTCCCCCTCCTCCCCCTCCTCCCCCTCCTCCCCCTCTCCTCCTCCTCCCTCCTCCTCCCCCTCCTCCTCCTCCTCCTCCTCCTCTTTCCGCTTTCCGCTCCTCTGACGGCGGCCCCCGAGGGAACCACCGCAATCCGAACGCCTCCACTACGCGCCGAGGAAGCCACAGGACTGCCCACGCACTCCACGGCTCCCTACTCCGAAACCTCCCAGCGTATGTCCCGCCTCTCGCCCAAGACCTCATACAGCCCCCGAGCCCACCCGACGCGGCGGGGATGGAGAGGGGGCTGTACGGGGCTAGAGCGGGGGATGGGCCGCTTGGAGGAGGGGTCAAGCCCCTGCTTTAATTGACGCAAGGCCCGTGCTCGGCCGTCCGTGGGGTGTCCAGCACAGCGATCCGCAAGGGCCAAAATCTGCCGTCTGGCATACGCCCCGCACACACTGCACCACACCAGACCATCAGGACCTCCCGAGCACAAAAGCCTGTGAGACCAATGCGCCTGAGCCAGCTTCGCCATGACCCCAGGGCACCTGTCGTGCACCAGCCTAGCTCGAGTCGAGCAACTACGGCCACAACTCAAGCATAACCAGCGTCCTCCAGAATACTTCGCCTGATGCCCTTTGGGATCCGACACGAGCTCGAGCGGGTCGAAAGCACGACGGAGCCGAGGTTTGAGGGCATCGGGGAAAGAGGAGGCGGCGAGGTGCGCGAGAATCCTGCCTGAGTAGAGGGCAACGAAATAGGCCGACCACATCAACAGCGGCCTCAACTCCTCTACCTCCTCAGAAACAGGATGCAACCTCGCGCCTTTCTTGGCATAAACATCAGCAAGCTTATTAGCTCTGTAGTGAAGCCACGGGACCCCTTGCGCCTGTGCATGAGTCCAGGAGTCGTGGCTTCGCATCCAGTGCAAGTGAATCTGCTCAAGACCTATTTCGTCAATCTTAAACCAAATCTTGCACCACACTTCAGAATACACCTTCGTGGGACGGCAGCACGCTTCAGGCCCTGCCGCCACACCATCGATGAGAGACTTACAATCGGTGACGACCGTTACCTCGCCTACACAATTGCACAAACACATATAAAAGGCCCAGAGCTCTGCAGCTCCGATCTCCTGCAAGACTCCAGGATGAGGCCCAAATATGGCTCCTTCCGAGTTCCCATGGCGGTCAATCTTCACGCAAGACCAACCCGCCCTAGAAGCCAGAGGAAAAGTGGGCGACAAACAGGACCCGTCAATGCCAACGAGACCTGTGAGGGCCCCTCCCACCATGGGCCCGTCATACTCCACGAGCCCATCGAGCCTCGGGGGAGGTTGGAGGTCCAGCAAAGAGTCCACAAGGCCCCTGTGGAGGAGGGGATCATGATGCTCGCATTCTCTGCCAGCACGCGTGACATCGTCCAGGTCAAGCTCGCGTCTGACCGCAACACTGAATTCACATCTGAACAAACGATGCCCCTCGTCTCCTGGCTCCGCCTTGCAGACCTGACACAAGGGCGAGTCGACGGACCGTGCCGCGAAGAGGCGCGCCTGAGTCCAGAGCCCCCCAGAGACATGGGTTCCGAGGAGCTGCGCCGCCGTCTTGAAACCCTCACGTCGAAGCTGCTGCTGGGCCTGGCGGATAGGCTCCAGGAGAGGGGGTCCCCCCAGGTTTTCCAAACCAGGGGACCCAGGGAGGCACCGTAGGAGCGCAAGCTCCTCCTCCTCCTCCTCCTCCTCCTCCTCCTCCTCCCTCCTCCTCCTCCTCCTCCTCCCTCCTCCTCCTCCTCCTCCTCCTCCTCCTCCTCCTCCTCCTCCTCCTCCTCCTCCTCCTCCTCCTCCTCTCTCCTCCCTCCTCGATCCGCCCCGATATCCGCCTCCGGTCGAGGCTCGCCCAAGGCTCCGAGCCTCGCCCTCGGCCTCGGCGCGTCCTCCCCTTCGTGACAACGGCCTGGGACCGACACCGACGGACCCGGACATGCAAAAACGACGGCCGCGACGCCCTCGCGCGAAACCGAAGACGGCCAATGCCTTCATCGACGTCAGGGAGGTCTCCAGCTTTAGCTACACTCTGGGTTTCTTCATAAGCGTGGGGGGCACCCCCCCGACGGGGGTTCACATCGCCTCGTCGTCGCGCCGCGACGGGAGTCGGAGCGCCTTCGGCGCGCGGTGGCTGCCCGCGACGGGGGTCGACGCGGGCCCCTGCTCCGAATGCATGGGCCTTGGACGACCATTTCGAAGCTTTTCGAGCAGGGCGCGACCAACAAAAGTGGCCAAGGATGGACCGAGGAGGCAAGGATGTAAGGGTACCCTTGGGAATGTTGTCCATTCTTACTGAGTGGGTTGACTGTAATTGGCGACGCGCACGGGGGTGGGTGGGAGGGGGGGAGAATTCTTAGAAGGGGGCTGCTTCTTAGAAGGCGCCGGCCTTACACGTGTAGAGAAGGCCCGCGACTTCTAAGAAGCAGGGGTGCTTCCAAGAAAGCATCCCCCCTCCCCCTGCCCCTTTCTGCGCCTGGCCGAGGTAAGAACAAACACCAGACTGAAGCATATCGGGTGCGCCGCAGCGGGGGGCCTAGCGCTCCCATGGCCCGAGGCATGTGCGCGGACGAGGGGGGGCGGCAGGACACGCATTGAAAGAAGACGGTGACATCAAGTCTGAGAGCTAGCATGGCCCCGACCATTCGTGGACCTGCTGACCCAGGTCAATCCAGACCCGGGTCAATCAAGCCTAGCCGGATCCTGCAAGATGATGCAAGATCCTGCAGGATCCTGCACCCAAGCCCGGATCAGTGTAGCCCTGGCTCTGCAGGGTCCTGCAAGACCCAGCGCTGTGACTGAACCCCGTTTGCATGGACCCCCATCTCCTGAGCCCCGAGACCATGCTATCTGGCCGATGCTGGAAACCCCGAGCCCAACCATGTGAACGCTGCACTTTGACTTCCGCCGAGCTTCCGCCGGCGGACCCGCCCCCGCGTTGCTTCCTCCGAAGAGATGTCAACGTCTGGAAAGGCGAGGCCGACCGCAAAAAGCACGCCTCCACGCAGTTCGGTTCGACTGAATAATGTGCTGTGGCCCTTGTCGTTGCATCTCACGCCTCGTGCGGGAAGTCATGGCCGCCTGCGGAGCTTTTCCTTCGAGACAGAGGCCGGCACCACCCTTAGGAGACGAAACAATTTCATGACGTACGCTCACGGAGGTCCGCACGGATGAATTTCCCCAATCGGTGCTTGCACTGAAGGGGTCCTAGCGGAGGTTGAAAGATTTGGCGAACATTTCCCGCCGATGTTGGTGGCAAACTGGGTTCCTAGGTTCCCGATTCCGGGTTTCCGGGTTCCCGGTTGTTGGTTCTGGGCTGATTTCGGTGGATTCTGGGTTCCTGGGCTCCCAGGTTCCTGGTCGATCTCGTCAGCGAAAACCATCCACTGATTGGGGTGCTTCTCTGGTGTAATGCTCTTCAATAATCGAACCACCGAATCGTTGCCGATGGTGACCCTACTGGATTCCATTCTGGTCTGTGGCGCCTCGTCGCAGCCTATGAAGAGTTTCGTGCCGTTGCCCAGTGATGCGCTCACCGCTCTTGGCGCCGCCGTTTAAGATTTCGATCGCCTCTTACCCCGCTCCTGGACTTCACCGCGGCCTCTGGAACATCGTGCATAACAAATTAGCACGCACCCTGCCTTGCAGTGGTCCTACTCTGGCACCGACGCGCTGTCAGTTTGATGCTCGCCTCACTTACATGTATTATCTTTTCTCTTTCTCACATCAATGTTGCGGCGTCTGGCCGTTCGTCTCTCACTCTCCTGGTCAAACATACTAAATGTCACCAGTGCGGCCACTGGTCGTGGTTCCAATGGCTCCTCGCGACGTTGCGGCCTTCGGCCCCGCCACGCCCTCCTCCTGCACACCCGCTTCCTGTTCTGACTTCTGTTCTGATGTTCTGAGCGTCATCACACCTGCCCGCACCCTGAGGCGTTCCGCGAGCCGCTCCTGGTCTCTGCTTCCCCCCCGTCTGGATGATACCCGTAGCTGTTTGGTTCGTCTCGCCATCGTAAGACTTGGCGGTTGGACCGAGACTCGGCCAGTGGCGAACGATATTGCCCCGCGTTTGATGAAACATCCATTATCAATGTGCACGTGTGTGTGTGTGTGCGCTGTAGTCCAAGAGCAATTTGATTTCGTGAACATCCAACTCGACAAAACACCCCTTGACCCTAACCCCCCACCCCTCCATGTTCCGCACCCCCCCTCTTCTTCCTTGCCCGCCTCACCATTCTCAGAATACCTTCCTCGGTCCCTCTTCTTTTTGGCATGGCTGTGAGCAAGAAATACAAGGATGTTTCACGCGAGATGGACCAGACCAGCTCTCGCGTAGCATCTCGGAGACCAGAATTGAGAAGATGTCTCAGGCGAAGCAGGCCGGACAATCTCAGATCCAGTCGGTTCAGGACACACATCTGTGAGGATATCTCATGCGAAACGGGCCAATACACCTCAACAGTCTGACAATGTTTAGACGCGCGGGCCCCTCGGGCAGCTCTCGTTCTTACCACACCAACGCCCCCCAACACCGGACGGGCGACCCCGTAACGCTCCACAACAAAACCTTGGACGGCAACAAACAATAACCTCCCATATATCGGCCGATCCAGCGTGTGAGTTTAAGAAAGCTACAACCTGAGCTTCAGCTCTGCTGGGGGCAACCGGGGTGGCTCTGCCGAGGTAGGGGGGGGAGGGGGGGGGGGGGTTCATGGGGTCCACCCGTTCTTCCCCCCTTCCGGGAATCCCAAACCGCCCCAAGACGGGCCCAGAGGGGCCCAGGAGGCCACCAAGACGGTCCAGGAGGCGCCCGAAACGGCCCAAGAGCGCTCCTGGACGCCCCAGATGGCCTGAAGACGACCCAAGAGGCCTCCAAGACGCCTCAAGGAGATCCCAAGAGGACCCCCGAGAGGGCCCCAAGAGGGCACAATAATTCGCCGGCCCAACGGGCCAGGGCGTGCTAAGATCTCCGGTACCTGGTTATCAGTATTTCTAGTTCGCGCGCGCGGGGCGGCCCCTGGGGGTCCCCGGACGAAAAGTACCCCGGCAAGGTCCCGGCAAGGTCGGGTCAGAGATGCCGGAGTTCTGTTACAGGGCCCCAGGACGGGCCAAGAGGTCCCCAAGAAGCCTCCAAGACGGTCCAAGAGGGCCCCGAGACGGCCAAAGATCGCCCGAAGACGCCCAACAGGGCCCCAAGACAGCCCAAGAGGCCTCCAAGACGCCCCAAGGGCCTTCCAAGAGGCCTCCGAAGAGGGCCCCAAGAGGCCAAAATCGTTGATTTTCATTGTTTTTTCCGATGTTTTTTGCGTTCTGGCTTTTTCGGCTTCCGGACGCTCCAAGACGGGCCCAAGAGGCCCCCAAGACCGCTCCAAGACGGCCCACGAGGCTCCCAAGACGGCCCCGGAACGGCCCAGGAGGGCCCCCAAGACGGCCCAAGTGCCGCCCAAGACGGACCAAGAGGCCCCAAGACGGGCCCAAGAGGGGCTCAAGAGGGGAACCGAGAACTGAAAAATCGAGCCCTCCGCCCCAGAAGGCGCCCAGGAGGCCCCAAAAAGGCCCCAAGAGGCCCCCAAGAGGCCCCCAAGACGCCCCAAGAGGCGCCTAAGAGGCCCAAAAGAGGCCCCAAGAGGCCCCAAAACGGCCCCCAAGAGGCCCCAAAACTCGGCTAGCCCACAACGGTGCGACAATATGGGCCGGCGGAATGAGCGAAGCGATTAAATAAAGTTGCTAAGAAGTTCTGAAGCATTGTAACATTATCGCCTTTTCCGCCTTAGAAGCGCCGAAGACTGTCCAAGAGGCCCCCAAGATCGCCCCAAGACAGCCCAAGAGGCCCCCAAGAGGAGCCAAGACGGTCCAAGAGGGCCCCAATATAGCCCTGGAGGCCCCCCAAGACGACCCCGAGAGGCCCCTAAGATGGCCTCAAGAGGGTGAATCCGAACGGACCCTTCTGGGAACGGAAAACGGTGGAGGAAGAGGATCATGAGGAAGGCGGGGGGAGGAGGAGGAGGAGGAGGAGGAGGAGGAGGATGAGGAGGAGGAGGAGGAGGAGGAGGACAGGGAGGACAGGGAGGAGGCGGAACATGCGTTCGAGGGGGAGAAGGAGATGGAAGAGGAGGAGGAAGGAAGGAAGAGGAGCGACTGGTCGATCTGCCATTTGCCGTTTTCTAGGGGGCGCAGGGGAGGCCGCCGCAGGTCTGAATAACGAGATCGACGAACAAACAAATATGACAACACCTTTGTTTTTCACATGAAAAAGCCAACTTCAACCTCCAAGTGCGCGCGGAGGAGGAACACAGAGGAACCGTCTCGTCCCCCTTCGCCTCGGGAGGCGTGGAGAGCAATGTTCATATGTGTTCTTCCTCCGCGCTCGGAGGTTGACGTTGTCCTTTTTCCATGTGCAAGCACAGGCGTTGTTCTATTGCTTGGCTATTACATTATTTTTCGCTCTTCGTTCCTGCGGCAACCTCCCCTTCCTCCTCCTCCGCCTCTGCGTTCCCTCATCCACCGCCTCCCGTCAGTCCTTCCTGTCCTCCTCCTGCCACGCCTCCTCCTCCACACGCCTCCTCCTCCACACTCCTCCACCTTCCCATGCTCCTCTTTCCCACTGGGAAAGCGAAGAGGCGTGTTTTCCATGTGTTTCCTCATCCCCGCTCTCGGAAGCGGAACGTTTCCCTCTTTTTCCATGTGGCAACAAAGGTGTGCTCCTGTTGTTCAGTGCTTCCCTCGTTTTCGTTGTTCGTTCCTGCGGCGGCCTCTCCGTCCTCCTTCTCCTCCTCCTGCTCCTCCTCCTTCTGCTCCCCCCCTTGGGACAAAGAGCTTGTTGTTTGTTTGTTTCTCCTCCCCGCCGTCGGAGGCGGAATTCGTGTATTGAATTGCCCTGTGGAAGCAGTTTTCTTTGCCGGTTTTCAAAACATATTCACTACATGAAAGAAAACACAACATATGTCCTTTATTCCTCTTCTTCGGGCTTCCGCTTCGGACGGCGAGCGGAGATCTCCGCCCAGTAGAAATGACAGGGGAGAAAGCGCTGAAGGGAGTAGGCTGATGATAATACCAAACGAGACGGTGACACAAATGCTCACGGCGAAGAGCTAACAAACGAGGGACCGACAAGCATAACGGCCAACGACATGATACTGGGGGGGGGGGGCGACCACACACACATATACACATATGTATATATAATATATATATATATATATATATATATACTAGAACCACGCGCGCGCTACGCGCGCGCTTAGGTTCTAGTCGCAGATGAGCCACGGGTGCCGTTGTAAACCCCGCTGTGGCCACAACGACGAGTTCCAGCGTTCTCGGGTCCATGTCATAGACGCAAAAAAACGCGTAGTCTGAACGCGGGGCGCCACGTTCCCGCGCACCTCACAATCTCGCTGCCGCCTTCGTTTGGTTTATCGAACTGCGTTTGTTTCTCCACTTTCATTTCCGCTCTGCCCCGTCGCAACATTCAATGATTTCGCAAATCTGCTCAATCTCCCCATGCCCGATCACGCAGACATCTGAAGGTTCCTGATGTTGGGGTTGGCTCGGGGCCTCGTTGCGCGCGCGTGGGAGCGCGTTGTTATTTTCCTCTTCCTTGTGCTCCAAGCTTCTCGTTCACAGCGGTCGTTCAGCTGTCGGATATTTGCAGAGGGCGCGCGCAGATGCCCTCGTCATCTGTGCCCTTCTCTGCAATCAGTTGCTGTCGAGTCCGTCCACGGGAGTGGGGAAACTTCTTTGTGCTGGACGCCAAACCTCATGCCGGCGATAATCGCACCCGTGGGAACAGAAGGCTCGGGGTCACGGGGGATGCTCAATGATTTGCCTGGCAAGTCCCATATATGGGGTTGCGTGGAGCTCTGACGGGGCCTCTGGCGGTACCTTCTTCGCGCTCTGGCGAGGCCTTTCAGGAGGTGGGGGAGGGGCACGAAACCTAAACTATTGTATGGTATAGCCACACCCCGCTCGCTCGGGCGGGTCCGCCTTGCAAGGGTGGGAGGAGCAAAAGCCGCGTGAAAGAGTATGGTGTAGGGATGTCCTGCTCTCTCTAACGGGGGTTTCCCTGGCGCTCTGGCGGGGCTTGCCCAGGAGGGGAGGGAAGAGCACGAAACCTGAGGAAAACTATGGTATAACCACATCCTGTGCGCTCTAACGGAACTACTTCGGGTGCGGTGGGGAGAGCAAAACGTAACAGGGACTGTATATGCTATAGCAACACCCCTCTCGCTCTGCCGGGGCCGCCCTTGAGGGGTGTGACGGGCAAAGCAACTTGTGAAATGATAGGGTATAGCGATGCCCCGCTCGCTCAGGCGGGGCCTGTCTGGCGCTCTGGCGGGGCCGTCCCAGGAGAGGAGGGAGAAGCACGAAAACTGAGGGGTGAGGGGAAGAAGAGGAGAGAGGAGGTAATGGAGGAGGGGGTGGGAGGGAAGGAGGGACAGAAAGGGGAGGCCCGGGCCATCTGGGCCGTCTTCGAGCGCCCTGGGGCCTCCCGCTCCCGCTCTGTGGTCCATTTTGGGCCTATCCTGGGGCCTCTTGGGCCGTCTGGGGCTCCTCGTGTGCAATTTGCAGGTTCTCTGGAGCCGTCTTGGCGCTCTTTTGGGGCGTCTTCGGCGGTCTTGAGGCGGTCTTGAGGGCGTCTTCGACCTTCTTCGAACATTGGAAGCTCGAGGACGCGAGAAAGCGAAACTCATCGAACAAACCAATGCACATCAATGATTTGGGCCTCTTCGGGCTCTCTCGGGACGTCTCTCGGAGCTCTCTTGGGCCCTCTTGGAGGCCTCTTGGACACATGTTCAAACGCTCTCGTGCAGTCTTGGGCTCTCTTGGAGCGCTCTTGGGCCATCTTGGCGCCCTCTTAAACGTCTCTCGGCCCCCTTTGATGTTTTTTGGCGCCCTTCGCTGGGCCCGAAACGGCCGGAAAACACATCAGTGCACTTTGGGGGCCCCGGGACCCTAGAACCACGCATGCTCTTCGCGCGCGCTTAACTGGTCGACCGGCGATCTGTCGCCAAGCTATGGGCCAGGAAGAATACAGCGCTACAGCGCCATTGTGCATTATGCTATGAGCGTGGCTGCGGAGCACTTATTTTTCCCCTGCGGCTAGGAGCGACCCTCGCGGCACTCTGCACCACAAAGCATTGCTCCTCCGAGCCCGCGTGGCGCGCGCCGACAACGCGCTCCCCGACCGTCGGCTCGAGGAGCAGCAGGAGGAGGCAAACTGAGCATCGTTTAACCGATCCCTATCCCCACTGGAGTGGCGTGGGCCCTGCTGGCCGATTTACCCCTTAGATGCAAATGCAGGTCAACATCATATGTTTCCTTCTGCCCCTTCCTTATTCCTCCTCCTCCGCTCTCATCGACCGGTCGACCGGTGATCTGTCGCCAAGCTATGGGCCAGGAAAAATGCAGCGCTACAGCGCCATGTTGCACTATGCTATGAGCGTGGCTGCGGAGCACTTGGGGCAATCAATGAAACTCGTGTCAAGGAACCCGCACGTGCAAATATGCAGAAAAAAACGCCATATTCTCCCCTGCGGCTAGGATCGACACTCGCGGCACTCTGCACCACAAAGCATTGCTCCTCCGAGCCCGCGGGGCGCGCGCCGACAACGCGCCCCCCGACCGTCGGCTCGAGGAGCAGCAGGAGGAGGCAAACTGGGCATCGTTTAACCGATCCCTATCCCCACTGGCGTGGCCTGGGACCTGCTGGTCGATTTACCCCTTAGATGCAAATGCAGGTCAACATCATATGTTTCCTTCTGCCCCTTCCTTATTCCTCCTCCTCCGCTCTCATCGACCGGTCGACCGGTGATCTGTCGCCAAGCTATGGGCCAGGAAAAATGCAGCGCTACAGCGCCATGTTGCACTATGCTATGGAACGCCATGATATGCCATGCTACGCTATAAAGCGCAATGCCACTATGCAATATGCAATGCAATAACATGATATACCGTACAGTGCGCATTGCATGCCATGCCATGCTGTGCTGTGAAATGCTATGGTAATATGTTGGATGATACGCTGAGCCATATCATGCGATGTTTCCTATGAAGAACGATGCTACCGCGTTACACGGTATGCACAGACACGGCATACCGTGCTATTCAATGCAATGCAATGCTATGCCATGTTATGAACTGCTAGGCTAAAATAAACAGGACGACAGTAAGAACAACAACGGGGGTGTGATATTTGTATGGTCACGGTTTACTCTCGCGCAGAGCAGTACGGTGCTGTTCTAGTAATGTATGCGCATTGGAATGCCATGGTACGCCACGGTGCGTCATGAGATGCCAGGCCATGCTGGGCAATGTTACGTCGTGACTTGCAGTGTGAGGCTCAGCTAAACACTTCTATGGAATGCAATGCGATGGTATGCTGAACCATACTGTGATATGCATTGACACGGTTAGCTATGTCGTGCTGTGCCGTGCCATGCCATGTCATGCAACGCTGCGATGCCACGATAGGCTAGGCGGTCCTTTGCTATGCACCGGTATGTTTTGGAGGCCGTTTGGGGTGCTCTTGGGGCCTCTGTTGCGGCCTCTTTGGGGCCTCTGGGGCCTCGTGGGGCACCTAGGGGGCCTCTGGGGGGCCTCTTGGGCTCTGTTGGGGGCCTCTTGGGGCCTCCTGGAGGCCTCTTGGGGCGGAAGGCTCGAATTGTCGGTTCGTGTTCCCCCTCTTGAGCCCTTCTTGGGGCCGTCTTGGGGCCCTCTTGGGCGATCTTGAGCGCCTCGTGGGCCGTCTTGGGGGGCGCGCTTGGGCCGTCTTGGGGCTCTCTTGCGCCGTCGTGGCGCCCTTTTTGGGTGTCTCTTGGGCCGCGTTGAGCTGATTTCTGGGCCCTCGTGGGCTGTCTTGGACAGTCGGAAACACGAAACAGCGAGAACACGAAAAACCGTCAAAAACCATCGAAAATAACACTTTGTTCGCCTCCTGAGTGCCTCGTGGGAGTCCTTTTGAGAGCATCTTGGCCGTCTTGAAGCACTCTCGGGCTGTCTTTAAGCCATGTTGGACCAATTCTGAAACGCTCTTGTGCGGTCTTGGGCTCTCTTAAAGCGTTCTTGGGCCATCTTGGCGCCCTCTTGCCCCCCTTTGACGTTGTTTGGCGCCCCCCGCCGAGCCCGAAACGGCCAGAAGATAGATCAGTGCACTTTGGGGTGCCCGGGACCCCCTATCCATTATATATAAGAGAGAGAGAGAGAGAGTATATCTATATATATATATATGTATATATATATATAAAGAGAGAGAGAGAGAGAGAGAGAGAAACAAATAATAATAATAGTAATAATAATAATACTAATAATAATACTAATAATAATAATAATAAACAAAAACATCGCGCACGCTTCGCGCGCGCTCAATATCTAGCTAGGCTTGATCGGCCAAATCATGTAATCTCATTTTGGTCGCTTCCTGCGTCCAGGGGCTCCCTTGGAGGCCCTGCGCAAGCCTCGGAATCGTATAGAAGGGAAATGCGGAAACGCAGAAATCATTAATTCATTTCCTTTCGGTATTCAACGATCTGGGGCCCTCAAATGCTTCCTGGGTTTTTTGGGGGAGGTGACGGGGTCTGAATTGTGGTGTGTTGTGCGAGAGTAGACCGGGGGCCAAACTTGAAAAACAAGAAAAAGGAATTGTGGGATGTCCATTTTTTCCAGTTCCTCGGCGTCGTTCGGCGCTGTGTTTTGTTTGTGCCTCGTGGGTTTTGTTAGCCCGGCTCCTCAGGGGTGTTGGTTCTTCCGGACCCCCTGGGGGTTCTGGAGGCCTCCTGTAGGCCTGGAGAGCCGTGTCTCGGGCTGCGCGGGAGCGTGTTGGGCCGTTCTTTACGCTCTGGGGACTCCTTAGGGTCGTCTTGGGCTGTCTTTGGGCGTCTTGGGGGTCCCCCGGGAAGCCGGGAGGCGCGGTACTGGCCAAATGTCAGGGGATGTGCGGGATCTCCGAGTCAGAGTCCCACTATATATATATATATATATATATAGTGGAGAAAAAACAAAAGAGAGAGAGAGAGAGAGATAACAAAAACACAAAACACAAAACAACTGGAATTCTGGGCATTCCCTTTTTTTCCAAACCCTCCTTGTGTTGGGTACTCGTTTTGAATAGAGCACTGTGGTATCCACCTCCCGCCCTCTCCTCCTTCTTCTCTCCTGTGTTCGCGGTGCCCTGCTGGGCTGCGATATGCGCAACTGTCGCCACTTTCGTGGGCTCCTGGGAGGCCCAGCGGAGGTACGTCCTACGCGGACCACTTTGAGGCCTCCCTGTCCCCTGCGGGGCTGCGATCTGCGCAACTGTCGCCACTTTCGTGGGTTCCTGGGAGGCCCAGCGGAGGTACGTCCTACGCGGACCACTTTGAGGCCTCCCTGTCCCCTGCGGGGCTGCGATCTGGCAACTGTCGCCACTTTCGTAAGTTCCTGGGAGGCCCAGCAGAGGTACGTCCTACGCGGACCACTTTGAAGCCTCCCTGTCCCCTGCGGGCGCACTTGTCGCACCTGTCGCACCTGGCGCCCCCTGGCGCAGTGGACGCCCAAAGGCAAACACGCCCAAAATATCAGTTTCCCCAAGAAGGAAATCTACGATTTTTGCTTATTGGGATCCCCGATCCTCATCGTTCGCACGCCATGTTCCGGAGGAGCGTTCCTGGAGCACGGGGCGCCAGAGGCCCCCCCGCTCTCCCCCCCTCCCTATCCTGCCGAGGAACTCTTGGGTTGCGCAAGGCCGGTCTCGCGGGCTCCCTGGGGCTTCCCGGGCCCGCCCAGGGCTGTTTGGGAACGGACCTGGAGGCGCGCTGGGCCACATTGGAGCGTCGGAAAGCCGAACAGACAAGAAGGCCAAGATCCTCCAATTCCTGAGTCAAACGAACGATTTTGGCCTGTTGGGACCCTCTTGGGGGGTGCTCCTGGAAGCGTCCTGAGCCATGTTTGAAGCCTCTTGGGAGCTATCTGAAGCCCCCTGGGGCTCTCTTGAAGCGGAAGCCCTGGGTTTTCCGAGCGCGGTCCGTCTCTTGGACACCTTTCGGGCCTGTTTGGGGCCCTCGTGGGCGGCCCTGGGCGCTTCTTGGGCCAGCCTTGGGCCCTCTGGGACCGCCTCGGGGCGGCCTTGGGCGCTTCTGGAGCTGTTTGGGAGCGGTCTCGGAGGTCTCCTGGGCCGCCTAGGAGCGTCGGACAGCCGCCGAGATCAGAAGGCCAACCCTCCAAGACTATTGAAAAAATCAATGTTTGGCCTGCTGGGGCCCTCGTGGGAGTGCTTTTGGAAGCGTTTGGAGCCATGTTGGAGGACTCTTGGGGGCCGCCCGGGGCCTCCCGGGTCACGCAGGGAAGGGGGCAGGGGGAAAAAGGCCAGAGAGCGCTGAAGGATACAAATACTGGAACCCTCTTGTGATTTTGTGGGGGGCCTCGTCCCGTCGCTCGCTGGGAGTTTGACGTAGCTTCTCGGGAGCCTCTGAACCTGTCGGGGGCCTCCTGGAAGCAGGTTCGAAGCATTTTGGGGGCCGATTTGGGGCTTCTCGGAGCCTCCTTTGGGCCTCTTGGGGGTCTCCTGGGGCCTCTTGAGGGGCCTCCTGATGGCCTCCTGGCGGCCTCTTGGGGCGGAAGGCTCGAGCTTGCGGTTCGTGGTCCCCCTCTGGGCCCCCTCTTGGGCCCGTCTTGGGGCCCTCTTGGGCCATCTTGGGCGCCTCTTGGGCCGTCTTGGGGCCCTCTTGGGCTGTCCTGGGGCCCTCTTGGAAGCTTCTTGGGCCGTCTTGGGGCGGTCTTGGGCGCCTCTTGGGCCGTCCTGTAACGTCGGAAAACCCAAAAGACAACTTTGTTGAACATGTACGTTTTACGAAAGGGAATGGGCCAATTTTTGCGTCTAGGGGCCCTCTTGGGACGCATGTTGGAGGCTTCTTGGGGCCTCTTGGGGGCGTCCTTGGACGTCTGGGTCTCCTGGGGCCTCTTGAGGGGCCTCCTGGGGGCCTCCTGGCGGCCTCTTGGGGCGGAAGGCTCGAGCTTGCGGTTCGTGGTCCCCCTCTGGGCCCCCTCTTGGGCCCGTCTTGGGGCCCTCTTGGGCCATCTTGGGCGCCTCTTGGGCCGTCTTGGGGCCCTCTTTGGCTGTCCTGGGGCCCTCTGGGAAGCTTCTTGGGCAGTCTTGGGGCGGTCTTGGGCGCCTCTTGGGCCGTCCTGTAACGTCGGAAAGCCCAAAAGGCGACTTTGTTAAAAATGTACGTTTTACGAAGGGAATGGGCCAATTCTTGCGCCCTCTTGGGACGCATGATGGAGGCTTCTTGGGGCCTCTTGGGGGCGTCCTTGGACGTCTGGGGTCTCCTGGGGCCTCTTGAGGGGCCTCCTGGGGGCCTCCTGGCAGCCTCTTGGGGCGGAAGGCTCGAGCTTGCGGTTCGTGGTCCTCCTCTGGGCCCCCTCTTGGGCCCGTCTTGGGGCCCTCTTGGGCCATCTTGGGCGCCTCTTGGGCCGTCTTGGGGCCCTCTTGGGCTGTCCTGGGGCCCTCTGGTAAGCTTCTTGGGCCGTCTTGGGGCGGTCTTGGGCGCCTCTTGGGCCGTCCTGTAACGTCGGAAAGCCCAAAAGACAACATTGTTGAAAATGTACGTTTTACGAAGGGAATGGGCCAATTCTTGCGTCTAGGGGCCCTCTTGGGACGCATGTTGGAGGCTTCTTGGGGCCTCTTGGGGGCGTCCTTGGACGTCTGGAGGCCATCTTCAGCATCTCGGAACCCTCTTGGAGGCCTCTTGGAAGTTTCTTGGGCCGTCTTGGGCGCTTCTTGGGCCGTCTTGTCTGACTGGGGAGGCCTCCGGCAAGCCCCGACGAGCCTCCGGCCCCCCCGGGGTGCACATTTGCGGTCGGGGTCCCGGCCCCGGGCCCCCGGACCCGGTGCGCCGATATATGTATATATGCTGCCATCACCCCTTTCTACAATCACACAAAAACAAAACATCTGGGCAAATGCGGATGCATTAAACCGTGGCGTGTGCGCATCCCCATATTACCGAATGGCCATTCATATAAACGGGCATCACACCACCGCAATCAAGGAGCCACAGTACGGCACAGCACGCAGCCACTGGTAGGAGCAGTCCCCGCATCCTAGCCCGCTAACAGCTGATATACTCGCAATCGCTCAATCCATGCGCGCGGAAGGCCCGCGAGCACGGATGAGACATAGCAGCGCTATTAATCTAGGTGCGAAGCACGCGCCAGACACTGGATGAACTCGGGCGGCCTCTGAGAGACCACGCCTCGCGGAAGACACTGTGCAAACCTCAGGCGGGCCAAAGAAATCCATGGCGGCCTGCAGAATTGGGCAGTGCTGGGCGAGGAAGCGGCTAAAACGTGTCTGGAACCATGCGCCCCAAACCGGGCGGGCTGACACCCCTGACACGAGACAGGGGACGCACAGTCCGAGGTGTGGGAGCGCGGGCAGCAGCGGTGACACGAATCCCCTGTCATCGTATCAGCGCAACGCGCAGAACAAGAGGGAGGAGGAGGAGGGGGGGAGGGGAAGGAAAGGAATGAAGAAGCGGCGCGGGCACTCACAAGTAGTAGAAGAACAGGTGGGAGTACAAGTAGACGTAGCACGTGTGCTGGTAGCCGACCCCGGGGTGGGTGGAGGCCGAGGGGTGCCTGGGGACGGGTACCGCTGTACCGGAACGCCCAGGAATCCAACTGCGCAACATCCCGCACCCAGGCTTTGCAGTGAATTCTGCTTCGCCGCGCCGCACTGGCGCCAGAGCTGGGGTTGGAGACGGAATTGGAGGAGCTGGAGTCGGAACGGGCGTTGGCGCCGGGGTTGGTGGCGGCTTCTGCGCATGCGCCAAGTGAAACGGAGGCGGAATCGGAGCCAGCCAAGGAGTTGGAGTCGGAGTGATGATGGTGTTGCCCTGATGATGACGATAAAAATAAAAAAAAAAAAAAAAAAACAAAAAAGAAGAAAAAAAAAAAAAAAAAAAAAAAAAAGTGATAATAAAAAAAACCAAAAAAAAAAAAGAAAACAAAAAACAAAAGCAAACAAAAAAAATACATCACACTAACAAAAACAAAAAAAAAAAAACAAAAAAAGGGGAGGGGGGCTGCGCTGGTGGAGAGAAGGATGCCGGTGGCTGTGCTGGTCGGAGCGGGAGTCGTTTTTTATGTTATTTATTTTTTGTTTGTTTGTTTCTTTTTCTCTTCTCACATTTCGTCGATTGCCACCGCTGCCAGTCCCCCTCGTCCTCCTTCCCCTCTCTTCCTGTCTTCTTCGGCGGCGAGAACGGCCTAAATCCACGGATAGGCCAGTGCAGCCAAAATTTGCACAATGGCCCCGGGCTTGCACCAGCAGGTCGGAGCGGGAATCGGCAGCCGCTTGGTCCAGACCTCCCGGGGGCGTGGTCGGTGAGCTGGTCGATGCGGGAGTCGGTGTGCTGGTCGGAGCGGGAGGCGGTAACCGTTTGGTCCAGACCTCCCCGGGGCGTGGTCGGTGAGCTGGTCGATGCGGGAGTCGGTGTGCTGGTCGGAGCGGGAGTCGGTAACCGTTTGGTCCAGACCTCCCGGGGGCGTGGTCGGTGAGCTGGTCGATGCGGGAGTCGGTGTGCTGGTCGGAGCGGGGGTCGGTAACCGTTTGGTCCAGACCTCCCGGGGGCGTGGTCGGTGAGCTGGTCGATGCGGGAGTCGGTGTGCTGGTCGGAGCGGGAGTCGGTAACCGTTTGGTCAAGACCTCCCGGGGGCGTGGTCGGTGAGCTGGTCGATGGGAGTCGGTGTGACTGGTCGGACGGGAGTCGGTAACCGTTTGGTATCCAGAACCTCCCGGGGGGGCGTGGTCGGTGAGCTGTCGAATGCGAGTCGGTGTGCTGGTCGGAGCGGGAGGCGGTAACCGTTTGGTCCAGACCTCCCCGGGGCGTGGTCGGTGAGCTGGTCGATGCGGGAGTCGGTGTGCTGGTCGGAGCGGGAGTCGGTAACCGTTTGGTCCAGACCTCCCGGGGGCCAAGGCAGCACTTTGGTGACAACTCGCTGTTCCTTGAAAGCACGTGCGACCCCCGGGAGAAGCACTTTAATAGAAACATGCAGGATGGTTACCGAGGAGGAAGGATCGCCAACGCGTATTCTTTAGAAATGAGACTTCACCGACAACACCAAGAACACCACCACCACCAACAACAACAACGACAACAACAGTACACAGAATACGCGCCGCGGAGTATCACTTCAGCCACGCACTCAGGGACAATAAATGACCGCTCGGCCCCTCACTCTGTTCTGAACATAGCTATATGTATACAACTACTCTTATCTGGAGAAACATATAATACTACATATATCACTCTCTCCCTCCCTCTCCCTCTCCATCTCCCTCTTCCTCTCCCTCTCCACCTCGCGCTCCGTCTGTCGATCCTTCTCTCTCTGTCTCTTTCCCCCGCTCCCACTTTACAATCTACCCAGCATGAGCGAAGCGTGATGCGAGTGGCGCGCCCCCCGCCGCGTAGCACGCTTTAACACGAGAAGTTGCTCCGAGGTGGTCTTATGTGTTTTCCAGTCCGAGCGTTCTAGGTCCGTCGGCGATGGTGCTGCGGCTGCAGCGCGCCTCGCGGGCCTCGTTTTAGGCTCGGGGCTCTGCTCCCGTCGCTCGAGGTAGCGTTCTCGCCCAAGCTCGTGCCACTTTTCTGGATCCGAACTGTTCCTCATTGTTGTCGCCTCCCTCCTTTCCGCTCCTCCGCCTTCTCCTGGTCCTACTGCTCCTCCCACTCCTTCCCTCCAATTCCTGCTGCTGCCTGTTCGTCTTCGTCCGTCTTCCTCATCCTCCTTCTGTCCTTGCTGTTCATCGTCCTGTTCATGGCGCCCCAGAAGAGTGGCGTGGCAGCTGCGAGGGGATCTTACCACCCGCCGATCCGAGCCGCTCCTCGTCTGGTCGGCTCGCCCTCTGTCGCAGGCGGAAGAGGACGCAGAAGAAGGAGGCGGCGAGGTACAAGGATGGATGAGCAAATGGGTGCTCCTGTATATTCGCTCCCGCTGTGGAGGGGAAGGCCTGAGAAGGATGGGGAGATGAGAGAGGAGTGGGAACGCCTCGGGCAGAAGGCGGACAAAAGAAGCCGTAGCCGCGCGACGCGAAGCCATCTAACAATCCGTGTAATATGGCTGCCAGATGCAGCAGCCTATCTTCCAGCTCTCTCCATTGCCCCAATTCCCTTCTCGTGAGAGGAGGGGGGGGGAGGAACAGGATGGAGACGGGAGGTGGCAGGGAGGGGGGAGGGGCGGGGGAAGGAGAAGGGAGAAGGGAATGACGCAGATGAGAGCGGGCGATATGCTGGGAAAGCGAGAGAGAGAGAGAGAGAGAGAGAGAGAGAGAGAGAAAGAGAGAGAGAGAGAACCAACAATGGCATACACATAATAACTCGGATATCCGCGCGGACTTCTCGGATCCGCGCTGGACCCCCCTCCCTGGCGCGCGGAGTGCGCCAAGGGCGGCGCCGGAAGCGCCGCCAGGGGCTCCATTGCCGATCCGAGGAATCCGCGCGGACCTCCGGGTTTCTATTTCAGGTTTGTGCCATTGTTTGTTCCCCCTGAATGAAAAGTGTGCGGCGGGGTGGCAAGCAGACGACCCAGACCCCCGTCGTAATGATTTTTTCATTACGTCCACCCCCAAAGGTCTGGACCCTTTCCTCATGACCGGCTTTGCATCCCGAGTCGTTTTTTGACGCTCCCGAGGCCCGGTGAGGACCCCCGGAGGCCGAAAATTAGGAAACATATCCCGTCATGTTTTTTTCGTTACTCGAGGGGGTCTGGGGAGAGGCGAGGGGTGCGGAGGAGTGCGACAGATTCATAGATAGATTCGGCAGGGCCGCCCTTGCCCTCAGGAGTGCCCGGGCGAGCTGGCGGCCCAGCCGTCCGGCGACGCTCCTGCCCGGGGCGGCCGGGCGGCGGGCTCGAGGTGGCTCGAGGATCGAGGATGATGATGCTGATGCTGATGGTGATGATGATGCTGCTGCTGATGATGATGCTGCTGCTGCTGATGATGATGATCATGCTGATGCTTATCATGCTGCTGATGATGATGACGATGACGATGATGATGATGATGCTGCTGCTGATGATGATGATGATGATTCAATGAGGATGATGATGATGATGAGGAGGAGGAGGCAAAGGCACGAGGACGGCGGAAGAGAAAGCACCAGACGGAGTACTGCTCCCGGTCTCCTCGGGGCCGCGCCCCCTTCTCGTCCTCCCTCCCCCCCGCGGGGTCTGGCCCGAGAGAGGCCGCTGGCGACTCGGGAGGGCCCCTGGGCCTCCACACTGTCTCAGAGGCGACGATATGGGGGCGAAGAGCCCAGGGGAGAGCAATAAAGGTATCCAAGGGCGCCGATGATCTACGTCTTCGACAAGGCTCCCAGACGAATACGTGTATTTTTTGATTCTTTTTTTTTCACCGCAATCATTGGATGAAGGCTCGAACTCGAAATAAGCCAGATCTAAAAAACGCCGGCTGGGTTAACGTCACCCCAAACGGGCTCCGGTCAGATTCCCCCCTGGAGGCGACAGAGACGCACCACTGGAATTCCTGAAACACTTCGGTCAAGAACCCAATTCCTATCGAGCACAACCCTGAGCTGCCGGACGAATACGTGTAATGATCTCCCTGGGCTATTCGCCCCTATCGTCGCCGCCGCTTGTCGCAGAGCGGCGCCCAGGAGGCCTGGCCGGCGCAGCCGCTCTGTGTGAGCGGGCCGCCCGTCGGCATCAGCAGCTGCGGCCATGCAGTGCCAAGGGGGGGGTGTCAACCACCAGGGGGGGGGGTCGCCACCCCCCCGAGGAGGAGAAGGAAAAGGAGGAGGAGGAGGAAGAGGAGGAGGAGGAGTAGGAGTATTAGGAGGAGGAGGAGGAGGAGGAGGAGGAGGAGATGAGAAGGAGGAGGAGGGGCAAGGAGGCGGAGGGAGGAGGATGAAGGAGGAAGAGAAGGAGGAGAAGGAGGGAGGAGGAGAGGAGGAGGAGTAAAACATCTAGGATTGAATGCACAGGAGGAGGATGCGATGCGATGCGACCACCGTTGCGGACAGCGTCCGGGCCTAGGGCAGACCAGGTGGGTGAGGCCATGGCCTCTAGAATCTGAGGTGTCTGGATTCATGCAATGCGAGACATGTAAAAACTTAGGAGGTGAAGGGGAGGAGGAGGAAAAAAAAGTCCTTGGTGTCGGTGTCGGCGCGGGTTGTGCGAGATTACGTCATTGGTCTGAGTCCCGGGTGCTGGTCGACGTGAGGTCGGTGAAGTGGTGCTCGAGCGCTGTCCATGCTTCGGTGTCTTGGGCTATTTGCGTCCATGTGATGTCGTTCGGTTGTCCTTTCGAATGGGCTTGCGTGGGCGGTCGGTGGAGGTCTGGTCTGCGTTGACGTAAGTAAGTGGTGATTTCGTCGTCCCAGCGCTTGTTTTGGCCACCGTGCTGCCTTTGTCCCTGCTGGCGCGGGATGAGGACTGGGTGCCAGCGCAGCACTCGCCATGTCCACCTCGTCCAGTCGTGGTCTGCGACTCGTGAAGCCATGCGCCAGACTTTCCATTTGTGCAGCTTCTCCCAATTGTCGATGTGGTGGAGCTTCATGAGGTGCTCTGCGCGTCGTGTCGCTCGCTGGATGTAGTCGACCCATGGTTCCCTTTCGTCTGCGGTGGTGCTGTCTTCGCTGTGCTTGTCAGGCGTGTCAGGTGCATCACGCTGTGATGGGTTGCTGTCTGCGTCGTCACTACGGCTGTTGGTGCGGTCTTCGTGGTCTTGCGCTTCGTTGTTCGCGCCGTCGAGATTCGGTCCCTGGCCGCTGTGAGGGCCGGCTTCTTTTGTTGTGCATCTCCGTGGCGTTCTGATGATCATGCGAAGCATGCGTCGTTGTGTGCGTCGTAGATGCTGCCGTAGAGGCTCCGTGAGGGTCCACGTCTCTGCTCCGTATAACGCTGTTGGTGCTACAGTGCTGTTGAAAAGTCGGAGTCGGTGAGCCAGTGGGTAGTGTTTGTTGGTCAGCTCCTGCTTGCGAGACGTGAACGATGCCCATGCAGCTCGCGTGCGGTGGTGGATTTCCTCTGCCATTGGTTCATGGGACCTGATCAATTGGCCGAGGTATTTGATACTGCCGTCGTATGGGACGATTTCTATTTCCATGTCTTGGAAACGTGCTGTGCGTGAGCTCGCCCTTCCGGTCCTTCTCGTCTGGTTGCTCAGTATTTCCCCACATCCTGAGTGGGGTTCTTGTTTTCCCAGAACACCCTCTCCTTCCCACCCACCCCCCGCTCCATCTTCCATACAGCACAATATCATTCCTACCACACACACCATACCATACCATAGCTCCTACCACACATACCATACCATACCATACCATACCATACCATACCATACCATACCATACCACACCATCGGAATACCATACTATTTACATGGTTTCGTGCCCCTCCCACCCCTCCAGGGAGGCCCCGCCTGAGCGAGGAGGGTATCGGAATACCATACTATTTACATGGTTTCGTGCCCCTCCCACCCCTCCAGGGAGGCCCAGCCTGAGCGAGGAGGGTATCGGAATACCATACTATTTACATGGTTTCGTGCCCCTCCCACCCCTGCAGGGAGGCCCCGCCTGAGCGAGGAGGGTATCGGAATACCATACTATTTACATGGTTTCGTGCCCCTCCCACCCCTCCAGGGAGGCCCCGCCTGAGCGAGGAGGGTATCGGAATACCATACTATTTACATGGTTTCGTGCCCCTCCCACCCCTCCAGGGAGGCCCCGCCTGAGCGAGGAGGGTATCGGAATACCATACTATTTACATGGTTTCGTGCCCCTCCCACCCCTCCAGGGAGGCCCCGCCTGAGCGAGGAGGGTATCGGAATACCATACTATTTACATGGTTTCGTGCCCCTCCCACCCCTCCAGGGAGGCCCCGCCTGAGCGAGGAGGGTATCGGAATACCATACAATTTACATGTTTTCGTGCCCCTCCCACCCCTCCAGGGAGGCCCCGCCTGAGCGAGGAGGGTATCGGAATACCATACTATTTACATGGTTTCGTGCCCCTCCCACCCCTCCAGGGAGGCCCCGCCTGAGCGAGGAGGGTATCGGAATACCATACTATTTACATGGTTTCGTGCCCCTCCCACCCCTCCAGGGAGGCCCCGCCTGAGCGAGGAGGGTATCGGAATACCATACTATTTACATGGTTTCGTGCCCCTCCCACCCCACCAGGGAGGCCCCGCCTGAGCGATGAGGGTATCGGAATACCATACTATTTACATGGTTTCGTGCCCCTCCCACCCCTCCAGGGAGGCCCCGCCTGAGCGAGGAGGGCATCGGAATACCATACTATTTGCATGGTTTCGTGCCCCTCCCACCCCTCCAGGGAGGCCCCGCCTGAGCGAGGAGGGTATCGGAATACCATACTATTTACATGTTTCGTGCCCCTCCCACCCCTCCAGGGAGGCCCCGCCTGAGCGAGGAGGGTATCGGAATACCATACTATTTACATGGTTTCGTGCCCCTCCCACCCCTCCAGGGAGGCCCCGCCTGAGCGAGGAGGGTATCGGAATACCATACTATTTACATGGTTTCGTGCCCCTCCCACCCTTCCAGGGAGGCCCCGCCTGAGCGAGGAGGGTATCGGAATACCATACTATTTAAATGGTTTCGTGCCCCTCCCACCCCTCCAGGGAGGCCCCGCCTGAGCGAGGAGGGTATCGGAATACCATACTATTTACATGGTTTCGTGCCCCTCCCACCCCTCCAGGGAGGCCCCGCCTGAGCGAGGGGGGTATCGGAATACCAGACTATTTACATGGTTTCGTGCCCCTCCCACCCCTCCTGCGTCGCGAGGAGGGCGTCAAGAAAATGGGCCCCACGAAACCGTTAATCTCTTTGCGTGGGGAACTCCGTGAGCATAATTTGGTTTTGCTTGGGTGCAGTTCGAGCCCGTGCACCCTCGTCGCGCGCGCAATGTCGTCAAGCATCGCTGCCAGGCGCGGGAGAGTTTGGCTGGTCAGGAGCACGTCGTCGGCGAAGCGTAGGTTGGTCAGCGTGGTGGTCAGGAGGAGGAGGAGGAGGAGGAGGAGGAGGAGGAGGAGGAGGAGGAGGAGGAGGAGGAGGAGGGGGACCCCGCCCCCACAGTGCGGCGCTAGCGAAAGCGCGGCCTGCTTCAAGGCCGCGGGACGTGCCAGCCGCGAAGCGGTCGAGGCGAGCCCTCAGGAGACGATGACGATGATGGCGGCAGCGGTGCAGCCCCCCCCATTTTGCTGCTGCGCTGGCCGCGCGCTCCTCCCGCCGGCGATGACACGCCAGGCGGGCCCCTCCTTCCGCCACGCGAAGCGGGCCTCGCCGCCGGTGCCGTAGGACACCGGGGCAAAGCCCAGGGTGGGCGGGCAAAAGAGGGCCCCTTTGGGCCCTGGGAGGGCTTTGAGCCCCGAAGGCTTGGGCGGGAGAGAGGAAAAGGGAAGGGCAAGCAGAGGCAGGAGCAGGGAGAGGAGAAACCCAAGCCGACTGGGGAGGGCGGGGTCCAACCGTTTAGGACAAACAACTAAGACCCCGCCCCCACAGTGCGGCGCTAGCGAAAGCGCGGCCTGCTTTAAGGCCGCGGGACGTGGCAGCCGCGAAGCGGTTGAGGCGAGCCCTCAGGAGACGATGGCGATGATGGCGGCAGCGGTGCAGCCCCCCCCATTTTGCTGCTGCGCTGGCCGCGCGCTCCTCCCGCCGGCGATGACACGCCAGGCGGGTCCCTCCTTCCGCCACGCGAAGCGGGCCTCGCCGCCTTTGTTCTATAATACTGATGCTGCTGCCAGTGCCCCCGCACACTGGCCGCCTGGCGGGTTCTACGCGCCGGCGTGCTGTGTGGGCGCCCTGATGGGCGTCGCCAAAACTGGGTGCCAGGCGTTGTGTTGCCGGCGCCGTCTAGGCACTGAGTCACGCATCGCCTGGCGTGTGCGCCGGCGTGCGCGTGGGGCCCGACTGGCCCTCTGTCTGCCGACTGCCGCCAGGCAACTGATGCCGGCGTGCGCGGCTGTCCTCCGTGAGGTTAGGCCTTGGGCTCGCGCCGGTGCCTTGATGGCCGGCGGAGCCCGACCTCGGGTTGAGGCCCGAGGGTGTCGTCACTGGTGCCCAAAGTGCACGGGGCGGGCAGGGTCCGGCCCCTGACAGAGGGGGTTCCCCGGGCCGGCGCTGGGGCGCGGGCCCGTGCCCGCGCATGAATTCGAGCGCTGCGGCCACCCGGGCCGTCAGACTGCCAGCTACTGTAGCACAGCTGGCGTCAGTATGCCCGGCACGCCCAGGCTTGGCATGGAGAGCCGGCGTGCCAGGCGGGTTCCAGCGTGGTCCTCGTCCAGGGCTGCAAGGGGACCCACAGTATCCCAGGCACTAGTGGGGCCCTGATGGACGGGCCTGCACGCATGCTTTTGCCGTGAGGTATTAGCCAGTGCTGAAGGCGCGGGCGGGTGTACTCTGCGAGCGCGCGGCTACTCGCCGGCGGGGCAGTTGGCTGGTGGCTGCACCCAAGCGCGCACGGCGTGAAGCCGGCGGCTTGGGTTGGGCGCGCGCCAGGTGCGTAAGCACCGGCGGCGCCCGCTGCGGCCTCTCATGGGCTCTCACGCCTGGCGCTCTCGGCGCCGGCGGCAGCTCTGCTGGGGGCGCTGTCCTTCGCCGGGTCGGTCAACGAGGAGTTGTCCCTGGCCATCTTGCCGGAGATGCCCTTCATCGGCTCGTGCGACTCCCGCAGGTAGCCGTGGAACGCGTCCGACTGCCAGCGCCCGAATCGGCGCACTCGGGAGAGGTCCTCGGTCACGTGGTACATTGCAGTTGCCCCGCCGATCCTCAGGGAATGGCTGCCGATTTCTTCCCTGGAGAGGCCGGCGGCCAGCCCCGCGACCGTCAGGAAGTGCTGTGCCTCTGCCCTGCGGATCGGTGTACCTGACGCCCAGCGGAAAAGGGGCAGCCGTTCCTCGGTGCCCTTAATCCGCTGAGGATGGTGAGCCTGGAGCCGCTCCATCGCCGCGATCGGGCAGAGCGACGTGCCGGCGCGGTAGTGGTTCCTCACCGTCCCGACATTGAGCTGGTCCGTCTTGCTGCCCTTGATGTAGATCACCATCTCGTCGGCGTCCTGGAAGCTGGCCACGCGCCTCCCCTCCTTCTTGGGCTCCACGTCCTCCCCGTGCAGCACGCGCTCGAAGGACCACGAGCGCCCGTCCTGGAGGAGGTACTCTGAGGCCCTCAGGAGGAAGAAAAACGCTGTCACGATGGCCGCCCAGATGACCACTGCATCCTCCTCGGGGAGCTTGGCCCCCCGCCGGAGAAAGCCGCGGAGCCATTCGAGCATGGCTGGCGTGACGGGCTTCTTCCGCTTGGTCTCGGGCCCCTGCCAGCGTTTCAGCCCTGCCAGCGTGCTCCAGAGGCGGCCTCTGTGGAGCAGGGGGTCCGAGTAGCCGGCCACCAGGTGGGCGTAGCGCACCGCGAAGAGCTTCTGCTTGATGGTCCCCTCGGTCCTCCCGACGACCCGCGCTAGGAGGACGGCGAAGTTGATGAGCGCCTCCTCATCGACCAGGCGCTCCTCGCGATCACGTCCTGGGAGCCAAGGGCTGAGCCCTTGCGCCTGGCGCACGGCCACCCAGAGCCGCCATCCTCCCTCGTAACCTGCCCTTGTGCCTTCACTGAGTTTCTGCAGCATGGCCTCCATCTTCTGCTGCGCGAACCAGCCGGCGTAGTTGGCTCCGCCAGGCTCAGCGCGGCCGGTGGGGGCGAGCTCCTTCCCGGGGTAGTTGGTCTTCCGAGCTACGCCCAGCGCTTGCGGCCTCACCAGGTCGGTTGCTGGCATCTCTTTGGCACGCCGAGGGCTCTTTTTGCGAGGGCTTTTCGAGCGTGTCACACTTTTGTCCATCTTGACCTTCTCGGCGGCTGGGGCCTCGCGGGGTCCGATGAGCGTGTCCTCGTCGATCATCTTGAAGCGGGCTGCCTGGGCGCGCCGGCGGTTCTTGTGCATCTCGTCAGTGAGCGCTCCTCCGGCCCTCACCTCGTCCTCTGCTGCCAGCGCCAGGGCGGGCTGATCCGGTGCCTGGGCCCAGGCGCGGAACCAGCGCTTGGTGGCCTCCCACGCAGCTTGCTCCTCTGGATCATGGCACACCCCGGCCCGCTGCGTGCTGGTGCTGTCGAGCGCCTCTGTCACCGCGGTCAGCACTGCCTCCGCGGTCCTCGGCGGGTGCGCCCTGGCTGTGCCCTTCAGGAGTTCGTCCTCGGTGAGGCCCTGGGCTCGCAGGTGGGTCCACTCGTCGTTGGTCCCTCCCTGCGCTCGCCAAACCTCTTGGGGCGTCAGGGCGCGGACCGTGCCTCCGCCCCCTCCGGTAACACGGAGGAGCGTCGCCCCGGGTCCTTGGAGCTCCGCCCCAGGCCAGCGGATGGTGCCCAGTGCCCACCGGCCCCTCCTCGCTGTAGATCAGGTGCTTCGCTCCATCCTTCTTGAGGTGCCCGACCGGCTTGAGGAGGAGGGGGTCGCTGGTGGACTGGATGCAGGGGTCCCATGACACTTCGCCTTGTTGGTCGAGCCACAGGTGGTCCTTTCCCTTGTCCAGGAGAGGCTTGACGCTGGCAGCTCGGGAGCAGGCCGGCGGCATGTTAATGCACGCCAGGCCCACTCCCGCTTTCCGACGTCCGCCCACGAGCACCCGCCTGGTCCGTGTCGTGGCGTCCCCGTGGTGCGTGCAGACCACCTCGAACTTCGAGACCATGTAGCCCAGCTGCTTGAGTGCCTTCTCGAACCTGGCTGTGTCTACCCCGGTCGGGGCGTCCACGACCACCACTTCAGGGCTCTCCTGAGTTGCTGCGACGAGGAAAGCCTCCATCTCTTGGCCCTTGGGGTCTAGGGACAGCGACGCCATGAGCCATCCCACCTTCTGGTTCTCCTCGGGCTCCGATCCCCCGAGGCGCTTGAAGGCCTTCGTGTACGGGTTGATGAGACTCCCCACTTCTCGACCCAGCTTCCCGCGGAGCGGGAGAGCTCTCGGCAGCCCATGTCCTCGCTGAAGCGCTCGGTGTCGAAGGGCAGCCTCGGCCACGGGGCCCGTTTCCCCAGGGAGTCTGAGAAGGCGCTCCTTGGCGTCCTCCAGTATCTGGCCCCAGGCAGCGGGAGGCTCTAGGCGCTTCCACCCTGAGGTGGCCAGCGTGTCGTGAACCTTCTTGACCTCTTCGCGGGTAAGCCAGTCGGCCACTTCATTGTGGTAGGTCCTCACGAAGAACGAGACGATGCGGCACCCGTGCATGGCTTCGATCCTTTCCACCAGACGAATCAGGTGGCGGGCCAGGGCGTTCTTGGGGGCTTCTCTTGGTGAGCCAGGCCTTCACATTCTGATTGTCCGTGACGTAAAACACCAACTCGCCTTCCCACTTCGAGCCCTGCTTCGTGGCCAACGCGACCACCGCCAGCAGCTCGACCACCGCTATGATCCAGCCCTCCTCGCCACTCTCGCCTCTGACCGCGTGACTCAGGGCCTCGAGCAGTGGTCCGGCGTCCGTGGCCATGTACTCCGGCGTCGGCGCGGCATCCCCTGCGGTTGCGCTCCCCCAGTCGATGGCACCGATCGAGGAGGTGGTAGCATCTCCGCCCGTCCACCGCGTGGTACGCGCTGTCCCCGGCAAGGCGAGGCGTTCGCGCACCGACAGGGCCTGCGTGAAGCTGGCCTGGAAGGTCGTGCTCCAGGCCTCAGGGACGTCGAAGAGCATCCTCAGAAACCCCACCGACGCGTCCCACTCCTCCCAGGCGAGCTCGACTTCCTCAGGCGTACCCTTCGGTTATGCCCAGCTCGTCCCGCTGCTGAGGGGCCCGTCCAGGGCGGGGAGCTCGGGGCGGAGGGCCGGCTGTGCTGACGCCCAGAACTGGGCACAGCCTCGCAGCTCTTGGGCGACCTTCAGCGGGACCCGCCTGGATCCTCTGAGCTCCGGGAGGGCGAGCAGGTACTGAGCCTTGATGCATTTGGGTTCTGGGAGCCTAACCACCTTCGTGTCGAAGTTCATGTGGAGGCCCCAGATCAACTGCTCTGCCGCGAACTCCCCCTCGACGTCCAGTATCTCCTCGTTAACTGCGCCCGGGCCCCAGACTCGCTTCATGGCCCCGTCGAGCTCCTCGGCCGAGAGCCAGGGTCGGAGGCCCACCAGCGGCTCGAGGACGACCCCGTCGTCCATGAGCCACTTGGAGGCGTACCTGACGGTATCGTTGATCCTGGGCGCCGGCGGCTTTCTCCTCTCGTGCTCGCTCTTGGCCGCCCAGGCGAACGCCATGTACTCGCCCGGGCTGCCGGCCCAGCCGAAGACCAGCACGCCGTGGATCAGGATAATTCGCCCTGGCACTCCGACCTCCTTGCCCGGGAGCGTCGTCCCGAACTCTGGCACGGCAGCTGGCTCCAGGTGGTGCCACTTGAAGGCCCTGGCCACGTCGCGCTTCGCCACCACCTGCTGGACGCCCGGGTGCCTCGCCCCCCAGAGGCTGAGCCTCGCAAGCCCCCTGTGGAGGGGCTGCTTCGCTGGCGGGTGCTGCTCCTTCGGGGAGAAGGCGTTGGCCGCCCGCATGTCGTGGATCGGCCGGCCCTCTTTCGAGATGGTCCGATCCGGCAACATCTTGGGGACCCTCCCGCTGGGCGACTCGACCAGCGCCGAGGCGGCGAGCACGTCCTCGACCTCGTCCGAGGCCCAGAGGACAACGCCGTAGCGGCTGTCCTTCCAGGCCTTCTCGAACATCTCCAGCGCATGGTCCACCGCCGAGGAGTGCGACTTGGCCTGTGTGCGCGTCCGCTCCTCCGTGCGTCGCACGGGTACCCCCCCGGTGGCCATGGCCCGGAGGTAGGCGGCGTGGTGCGGGTCCAAGGCCTTCTGCACGTCTTCTTGGAGTACGCCGCCCAGCGGGTTCCCATGGACCTCCTCCCGCGCGTGCTTCAGCAACTCGGCAGCCCTCTCGATGCTGCCGGCGAGGCGGAGGAGTGAGTTGCCCCGCTTCACGACCTCTGGCACCTTCTCGGGCTGGAAGGTGGGGTAGTCCGCGCACCACCTGACGTAGACGCGCGCCTCCTCCTGTGCCCTCCCACCGCTCGGTGCCGCCGGCGCCTCCCCCAAAGGGGGTCCCCCACAGCGGCCTCCCCGCGGAGGGGACGGCCAAGGGGGCGGCATCATCGGCGGCATCCCCGGCGGCCGGGCGATTTGCCCAGGGAGAAGCGGGCGCCACCCTGGAGGCCTCACCAGGGGCCTGACTGCGTGATCTGGGGGCACGAGCGGCCTGGCTGGATCATCTTGGCGGGGTCTGGGCTGCGACGGCTCTCCCTTGGAGGTGGCGCGCAGCTGGGCACCCAGTGATCTCGGCTTGGGCCTGAGTGTGAGCTTCTCTCCGGACGTCCCTGCGCTGCCGGCGTCTGCTCCCCCAGTGGGGGGGTCTCCGCTGGAGGTCGTCGACCGGCCTGCGGCGCGCCTGGCTGCTTCCACGACTGTCATGGCCGAGCGGCTCCTCCTCGTTGGCGCGGCCTTCTGGGGGATCGTGGCGGGGAGTCTGCTCCTCCGATGCTGGGCTGGGTCTGAGGAGGTTTCCAGTACCTCGGGCGGTGGAGGTGCACTCGGTGGTGGCTCTGCGCCTGCGGCGGGGGCAGGGCCTCCGCTGCCGCTGGCCCCAGGAGAGCTCTGGAAAGTCTCCTCCCTGCTCCGCCTGGCCGCCTCCGCTTGCCCGGGCCAGAGGCTCAGGGGATCTGGATCCTCTGGGAAGGGGGGGTCTATTCCCTCCTCGGTCCTCGTGTGCGGCTTCTCCACCACTTCGTCTTCCGAGCTCTCGGCGGAGTCCGCGTCGTCGCTCGTGAATTCCTCCTCCGCCTTCTCATGCACGATTCTCTGGCGCTTCTTTGCGGGGGTGTTGTCCAGCTCCCCTGCTTTCACCATCTTGCGGGTCAGCTTCTCGAGGGTGTCAACGTACTCGCTCGCGATCTCGCCTTGCTCCTCGTAGGGGGTGCCGGTCCAGCTCCGCGGTAGGTCCTTGAACATGGAGCTGATGCCCTCGATCAGGAGCTCCCGCGCTTTCCTCCTCCGATCAGGTCCCGTGGGATCGTCAGCTGGAACTCCGAGCAGGTTATTCAAGATGCACTCCGCTTCGTGGCACTTGTTCTCCCCATCCAGGATGGCCGAGGGCAACGGGGTCTCGTCCTCCCAGGCTGGATCGAGAGGGGTGGCCGCGCCTTGCCCGCGGGGGGGTTCTGAGCTGGCCCGGCGGGGATGCCCGGCTTGCGCTTGCTCTGCCTCGCGCTTGCCGGCATCCCTCGCACGACGGGCCCGGCGGCGCTCCTTAGCCTCTGCCAGCTGTATCTGCAGTTCCTTGATGCGCTTCTCCTCCTCCTCCAGGACACCTACCTCGGCGGCTTTGGCGGCTTCGAGCTTCCTCCTTATGCTCTCCAGCTTGATGCTGTCGGCTGAGCTGCCGCCGCTGCTGGACCCTCCAGCGGGCGCCTCGCGGCTTTGTCTCTGGAGGGCTTGGGCGGCAGCCTGCTGGAAAAAAAAAAAAAAAAAAAAAAAAAAAAAAAAAAAAAAAAAAAACAAAAAAAAAAAAAAAAAAAAAAAAAAAAAAAAAAAAACAAAAAAAAAAAAAAAAAAAAAAAAAAAAAAAAAAAAAAAAAAAAAAAAAAAAAAAAAAAAAAAAAAAAAAAAAAAAAAAAAAAAAAAAAAAAAAAAAAAAAAAAAAAAAAAAAAAAAAAAAAAAAAAAAAAAAAAAAAAAAAAAGCCGCCTCCCTCCTGAGTGCGGTGGGGGGGCCCGCCTGTTCCAGACAGCGCCAAGCTCTGGGCTGCCAAAGCCCTGGGAGCTGGTGCGGTCGGCGATCCTCAGCGTGACGCTGCGGTGGGACGCGGGGGTGGCCTCGCTGCGGTGCCACGGCGCCCCCTCACGCTCCTCGTCCGCGGCCCTCTTGATCCAGCGCGGCGCCCAGGCTGCCCAATTCCCGATGTCTTCTTTTCCGATCCAGAGGATAAGGCGTTCCCCGGGTTCGACACGATCGTCGTCTTCTAAGGGAGGTCCCTCGGCTCCTGCGGTGTCCCCCTCGTCGGTGTAGACGAACAGGCGAAGCTCCTCGGGGCTGAGGACGTCTTCGCGCAGCCACCTGCAGGTCATGAGGACGCTCTGGAGCTCGTGCGCGTACATGGGGGCCCCCGGGATGGGTATCCATCGGTCCCCACGCTGTGGAAGAAGCACCTTGACTGGCTCATCGGCTTGCTGCTCGGCTTGCCTGGACTTCTTGACCCTCCTGGGCGGCTCCTTCTCTTCCTCTTCCTCCTCTCCTTCTCCTTCGTCTCCCCCAGGTTCGTCGACTCCGCCATCTCCTCCAGGGCCCGGTGGTGGCGCTCCTCGGTCGGGATCCCTCTTTCTCGCCTTGTTGCGTTTCCACCCTCCTCTCTTCTTGCCTCTGTTCGCGCACTGCCATCCTCTGAGCTCCGCTGGATGGTCCTCCTCCGCCTCCTTCTCCGTGACTGGCACGTCCTGGAAGCGAAAAGGAGGGGGGGGGTCCGCCAGGTGAACCCCGTCACCGGCTCCCGCCGCCATTTTGTCTCCGGCCCTCGTCGTGACGATGGGCTCAAGCTTCTTCAGGAGCTTCGCGGGGGGGGTCCCCGCTCCCGCAGCCGTGACGACCTCGGCCCAGGCAGCGCGCAGCCTCGTCGGGTACTGGCCGGCGTAGCGGGTGCGACGTAGTCCACGCTGACCGACTTGGAAGCCGAGGGTGCTCAACTCCTCCCGCAGTGCCTTGGCCAGTGGGGGAGCTCCGCTGGGGATGCGCCCGCCACCGTGCAGGCACGGGGGCGACCTGTGTGAGATCTTGGCCACGAAATTGTCGGCTCGATCGCGTCCGTAGTACAAGGCCACGGCGCCCTCCGGGAGGTCCTCGAAGGCCTTCCCGGTGCGTGGTTCAACCCGGCTCCAGTGGAAGTTCACGGGCCCCAGCTTGCCGACGAGGTCGTTCAGCGGGCGCAACAGCTCGGGTCCGAGCTGTGGGGTTTCCAGGGTCTTGGTATCTGCGGCGAGACCCTGGGCCTGCACGCCTGCCAGGGCTAATCGATTGGTCAGGCTCAGGATGTCTTTCTGCTCGGACTGGCTGAGCGAGAGCTTGGAGGAGTTGTAGTGGTCGATCTGGGCCTGGGTCAGGTCGTAGGGGAGAGGCCCCTCCAGGGCGACGTGTTCGTGCTGGTTGGTGCAGCGCCTCGCCAGAGAGAGCGCCCAAGGGTAAAGGCCCTTCGAGACCATCCAGAACGTCAGCTTGCGGTGCCGTTTCACAGGCTCCTCTGGGGGCCCTAGCCCCCACTCGCACATGGCGACGGAGATAATCCGTGCTCCTGTGCGCTTCTGCAGCTGCTTGATCCTGGCCCTGTCCCAGATCTTCGGGTAGCGTCCGTCGCTGGCCGTGTTCTCGAGCATCCACTCTCGATCGTTGGCGTCGAGGCGCTCGCAGAGGTCGGCGGCGAAATCGGTCATGATGTTGCTGTCGATCTCCGCCTGGACCGTCCCGTCGCCGTCTGGATGCTCGAACGTGCGGGTCCCGCCGTTCTTGAGGCACCAAGCTGAGTGGGTCGTGCACGGGGGGGCCAACCGGTAGACGTTCGCCTCGTCGGGACCTGGCGCTGGCCCAGCGTCGAGGAGGAGCCTCTCTCGCACTTGGGGGTCGAGGATGTCGTGCTCCTCCTGGGGCCCGGTCTGGGCCAGGGGGTCCTGGAAATACTCGACGGACGGGGCCGTCTGGAGTCCAGCTTCTCGCATCGCCTTGGTCCAGTTCCCTGTCCCTGCGAAGATCTCGCGAGTGCGGATGCCCCACGCGAAGGCGGGTCTGCGCAGGAGTGGTGCGAGACCGGAGAAGTCCCCCTCCTCGAGCTCCTGGTTTCCGACGGCGCCCTCACGCGTTGGGAGCTGAGCCTGCTGCATACGTTTGCAGTGCATGCAGGGCGGGGGCCGGCTAGGGATCACGGGCCCCGCGACCTCCTCTGACTCCAGGTACATCTCCCAGCCGACGGTGAGTAGCTCGCGGACGGGTTTCCCAGCTAGTGTCCAGGTCTTGAGGATCTCCCCAAATGCCCGGCCTCGCTTGTTGGGACTCTGGCCGCCGAGGACCGGTGGCCTGAGCACCCGCATATGTCCTCTGTGGATCATGACGTGGACTTCCCTCTCGCTGGTCTGCGTCGGCAGGACGGAGTCGATCTCGAGCTGGTTCCAGTGGTTGGTCCTCCAGACCCGGACGGTGGTTGTGTTGAGGGCACTCAGGGGGAAGACCGAGATGCACCTGAAGTCCTTGTCGTGGTGCGGGTGCTGGACATCGTGGCAGTGCATCCGGAGCTCGGCTTCACGTGGCGAGACGAAGGGAGGTGCGTCCCCCAATGCGGCGGAGGCGGTGGTGGCTCCATCCCACAACTCGCGGCGGAGCTGAGCAGCCAGGGCCTTCACGGCCGGCGCATCAGGCTCCTTATCCTCCCAGAGCAGGGCGGCCGCGATGTGGAGCACCAGACACTGCCTGAGCTCTGCGTCGCCTTCCTTGAGGCCGAGCCGGGTTCATCTCCTCGTCGGGCTGAAGCTCGTCCTGGAAGTCGAGATAGTCCCATTCTTGGTCTTGCACCGTGAGCTTCCCGCGGCCTACCCCAGCCTCCTCGTCCCAGGAGGCCCCTCCAATGCTGAGGTCCTGGGTGCTGCTCCTCCCCGCCTTTGATCCCAGCTTGTCGAGGGCCCGACCGGCTTCCTCGGCGAGGGTTGGTCCCCCGTCCCGAGTCGCCTCCAGCAGTACCTCATCCAAGCTCAGGGAGATGCCCTCTGAGCTGGCGCGTGCGAGCCTGGCCAGGGCGTGTGAATGCAGGTAGTCGCTGATGTCGCCCAGCGTCGCGATGGTCCCGCTCTCCAAGATCTTCTCGATGAATTCCATCTTTCGAGAGCAGCTGGATGAGTCGTCTCACTGGTCCCCTCCACCGCGGGCGCGTTGGCGTGGGCGTCCAGCAACCAGTCCTCCTCGGGGCCCTGGACGGCCTGCCTGAGCTCCTCCTCGAGGGCGGTGGTCTGAATCTCGTCGAAGGCAGCTGGGGGGGACCAAACAGCCGGCGAGCCTCCCGCTCGGCTGCCTCCCGCAGAGGCCCCGGGACCTTCTCCGGCGCCTCCCCCAGCCCTTTTGCTATCCGCCTCGGCCTTGGCCTGGGCCCTGAGCTGAGCTGCCCGCCCGTCGACCGAGGCGGGGTCGACCTTAGCGCCAGACTTCAGGCCGCCGCGCCTGATGAGCTGCGCCTGCACGGTCCAGTCCAAGCTGCCAAGCCCCTTGATGGCCTCGTGGGAGTGGGCGCAGGTCCCCGCCGCCTTGGGGCAGCCAGCCCATGTGCAGGCGTCCCAGCAGATGACCTTCCCGTTCTTGTCCCGGGGGGCATGCTTGACTGAGCGCCCGATCTCGCTGGACGTCAGCGCCCTCCCTGCTGGGTACGCCCGGGCGGCGGGCCGCTTCTTGGCAGCAGCCTTCTTGACGGCGGCCCCTGCCTTTCCTGTGCCTGGGCCAGCTCCTGCGGGCGCCTCCTGATCTGCCGGGGCGTGTTCGTCAGCCTTCCCAGCCTTGGGGGTCCTCGAGGGGCCGGCGTGGAGGTTCTGATGGAGGAACCTCTGCAGCCGCCGGGCCTGGCGAGGGACGCACACCACCTGGTAATACCCGTCCGGTGCGTCGAGGTCGTACACGTTCGGAAAAGTCAGCCACGCACTCCCAGACGGCCCTGTAGGGGCGAGGGCGATGGTTTTGATGTCCTCCCGGCGCGGGTTGGTGAGCCCCAGGATGCGGCACACCTCCCTTCGCTTCTCCCGAAGCTGCTCGCACCAGGTTGCAGCAAGCTCTTCCCAAAGGCTGTGCACATAGTCAGCTGGGAAGGCCACGTCGTCCTCCTCGTAGGCAAGGCGCAGGGTCTCCAGGGCTCGGCGTCGCTCGGGCTCGTGCATCCGCCCGTAGACTAGCCCGAAGACGGTGATGGCGTTCTCGGCCTGCCTCACCCACTGAGAGAAGACGACCGAGTGCCGGGGGCGCGGCTCGAGCTTGCACGTGGTGGGCATGGTGTAGGCGTCGAACACCTCTGCTTTGCAATGGGGAAAATCGGCCACGGAGATCGACCACTCGGCCAGGTCCTTGTGGTCCCGCCCCCCCCAACAGAAGGCGGCGATGCCGTGCGCCATCCTGTTCGTCACCGTCGTCGGCCAGCTCACCGCCTGCATCACGTGCTTCGCGTGCTCGCAGGCGCGCTTGAGGCCATGGAACAACTCCCGCCCGGTCAGGGCACCGCAGACCTCTACGTCGAGGGTGTCGCAACCCCGCGCCAGGTACACGTCCAGCTCCTCGGCACGTCCGATGGCGCCGAGGGTGCCCCGCTGCGCTACCTTCTCTTCCTCGCCGGACCTGCGGAGGCTGTCCACCGCCTGCAGCAGCCGCATGTTGTCCAGGTGCTGCTGTTCTTGACCGTTCTGGAGGACTTGCGCGTAGGTGGAGAAAGCGGCTGAGGGTTCACCTTCTCCGGCCCCTGCGGCGTACCTACGATCGGGTTGTCCCGGGGTTTTAACCAGTCCTCCGTGGCCGTAAGCGCTCCGGTTAGTGAACATCTGCCCGAGATTCGGTACAAGGCCGGGCATCAAACCTGGCGGGGACAAGCGAGTCGCTCCCGGCACGCGCACGCCAGGCGGGGTAGCCGGCGGCGGCAATGGCGGGGCGCTCGTGGCGGCGTCCAGCCCAGGGGGAACTCCGGGTTGGCTGGGCTCTTGGCTGGCGTCGGGCTTGCGCTCGGTGTCTAGCTTCAAGAGGCCACTGGCGAGGGGTGGGTTCACCCTCTCATCTTTTTCGGCTCGAACCCGCTCCAACTTTCTTTCCCACCTGTCGATGTGCACCTGGTATTTGGCCCGCTCCTCGGTCCCGCTGCTGCGCATGAGACGCCTGGTGTACTTGATGAGGTGCCCCAAGACCACGGTGATGTCCTCGTCGTATCCTGCCGCCACGCTCTGTAGCGCCGAGGCGTCGTCTGATCCTGCTTCGTGAGCGGCGAGGTACAGCCCCAGCATGGCCTCCCCGGTGTTCTCCTCTTCGTGGTCCTTCCCCGCCGGACTGCGGGAAGAGCGCCGAGGGACTGAGGAAGCCAGATCACCCTCCTCGCCCAGGCCCCGCCCGACGCCGAATGGGGGCTTGGGGGAACTGCTGCGATCAAGCCTCGCCCAATGCTTCTTGAGTTGCGTGTCCAGCTCGTCGGAGGTGGGCTGCGGTACTCCGGGGGCATCACCTGAGGTGCCCGCTGGATGCCGGTGCACGAGCAAGTCCCCGCGGGCCCGGCGCTGAGCCCACTGAGGGCGGCCGATACGCTTGGTCTTCCCGCCGACGGGGACCCCGTTCTAAGGACGCAGCTTCTCCCACATGGTGCTGCTCACGACGACGCCGTGCACCCCGATCCCCATTTCCTCGGCCCCGAGTGGTGGGTGATACAAGAGCTCCTCCAGGTAGCCTGCGGGGAGCCTTCCCTGGTCGCTGGCGACGGGAGCGCACTCGATCCCCGCGGTCTTGAGGGTGAAACAGACGTTCTCCTGGCCCTCCGCCGAGTAGTCTTTGCAGCGCGGCTCCTCCACGTCCACTACAGTCGTGCTGCCATCTCCGGTGGGCCCTCCCCCTGGACGGGACTTCCCCAAGAAGATGACCCACTGCGGGCCGGCGGCCCAGTGGGCTCGCACACGCAGTACGAGAGGGTCACCTTGCTCGGTCTCCTCGTCGGGGGCAGGGCTGGCGTCTCGCGGGAGGGGCACCCTCGGAGAAGGCGGCGCTTCAAACCTGACACCAACAGGCGGACCTCGCGGCGAAGCTGAGGCCTCCCGTCGGTGTTGCCCAAGGGCTGCTTGTCCGCGATGGCCCTCTGGTCCCCGCGCCCCGTCTGCGGGGGGAGCTGCGTTGACTGGGATGCTCTGCTCGCGCGCCCGTGGGCTGCGACTGCGAACCGTCCGACGCCGCAAGCCCAGGCTCGAGAGGAACCCGCGGCCCTGGACGGCTGCAGCTGCCTGCGCTGCTCGACTTGCTTCTCCACCCAGATGAAGAAGACATAGTGGTACGCCTTCTGCGTTGCCAACTGCCTGGCGGTAGCAAGTCACCTGCGAACATTTATCACGGCACCGTGATGCTCGGTAAACCTGGGCATGATGTGCGCAGAGATGGGCGAACGAATTCCGCCCGTCACTGGGTGGCGGGAAGTCTGAAGCTTGCCCGTCTTCGAAGAGCAGGGTGGTCGGCTCGGCCTCCGCGGCGTCCCTGCAGCCGTCGGGTGCCAAGGGGCGGGCGCCGCCACGTAGAACGATGCCCACCCGAACAGCTTCACATGGCTTGTCCTCGGCCGCCACCTCCGACTCTGACTCCTGATCCAAAACTTCTGCGATGCTCCCTGCAACGCCTGGCTCCGCAGCGCCTGTCTTGCGACGGCGGCGTCGCCGGCGGCAAAAGGAGCAACCGCAGGAGAGGATGCAGTAAAGGAACACGATAACTTTCCAGATGCCCCCCCCCAGGTCGGCGACGGTCCGCCAGAGCAGGAAGACGCCCCAGCAAGAGGTGAACCTGGCGTGGGAGCCGATGTCCACGATCGCCTCGGAGTCCAAGGCAGCATACTCTTTACAATGAACTTCTCCAGGTTGATCTCTACAAACCAGGTTGCGGCACAGGTGAATGGAACGGCCTTCGAGCGACTCCAGCTTCTGACGGAGTGCGCGTGAGCTGGCCCCCTTCACGCCCAGGTAGTCTATCCAGAGGCCCTTCCGGTCGATCCGCTTGGGCTCCGAAAGGTCGATCTTCAACCGGGCCACGTGGTCGTCGATCTTGATCAGCACGTCGTTAGGTCGCCTCCCAGTCCCACGACCCTTCACCTTCTTGCTGTAGTACTCCGTGGTCGTGGCTGGTCCGGTCTCTGGCCCCATCCAATTGATCTGGGTAAGGGCAGGCGGAGCGGGCGGCAGGTACCTTTCGGCAGCTGCATCGCCAGGCTCTCGCCGGCGGCACTTGGTGCACCGCGCCAGTAGACCGATCAGCCAGAGGGCGGCTGCGCAGGGGGCCAGTAGGGTGCGACAGATGTGAGTGAGGAAAGCCAGCACCGCCAGGAAAGCCAAGAAGATGAACGTCCATGCCACGGCAGGCCAAGCGGCTCCGAAGACCGTCAGGCCCAGCTTCTCGAGAGCATAGAAGAACCATCCACCATCCTTGGTCAGCCAGCCTGTCTCGGCATGGGTGGAGAAGGCGCTCCCAAGGCTGTCAAGCTTCTCGTAGGCGACCCCGCCCATGCCACTCAGGCGCCAGGCCCAGGTGCCCTCACGTAGTGGCTTCAATCCCAGCGCCCAGACGCCCCAGCCGCCCACCCAAGACTCCTCGCTGTCCGGGTCCTTGGTGGGGTCGCTGCTATTGTCGACTCCTCCGGCGGCCTGGGCTGGGGGCGGGGGCGGCGCTCCCGGCGGCCCACCGTCGGGCGACGCCTGGGAGCTGCCTGCATCCTCACCCTCCTCCTTGTGCTCGCCGATCTCCATGCCGTACTCGGAGTCGTCGTAGTACGGCACGGTGTACCCGAAAGGGGCCTCCTGGGCCGCAGCCGGGTGGCCCCAACTGGCGCGGGCGACAGCGGAGCTGAGGGGCCCGCGCCAGTCGTAGGCGGCTGCGCTGGTGACCAGCGCGGCCAGCCTGCGTGCCGCGCCTGCCAGCGCCGGGCGCCGGGCAGCCATGGCACGCACGCTTCCGGGCGCCGTGGGCGCCCAGACCTCCTGAGGTCGGCTCCAGGGCTTTGAGCCCCGAAGGCTTGAGCGGGAGAGAGGAAAAGGGAAGGGCAAGCAGAGGCAGGAACAGGGAGAGGAGAAACCCAAGCCGACTGGGGAGGGCGGGGTCCAACCGTTTAGGACAAACAACTAAGAGGAGGAGGAGGAGGAGGAGGAGGAGGAGGAGGAGGAGGAGGGGGAAGGGGAGGAGGAGGACCTCTCAGGGGCACCCCGTCCCGACCATCCCCCAGACGCCCACAGTGGTCCAAGAGGGCCCTCGGCCCTCGAGGCTCAAAATCGCCGGGAGGAGCCGGCGACCCCCTTCGGCGGTGGCTCCCCCTCCGACGCTGCCTGGACCAAGGCCGGGATGCGGAGGGCAACGAGTCGGAGCACGCGCAGGACACACTCACGCAGGACGAGAGACTTTCCTCTTTAGGTGCAAATGGCGATGATGTTGTGGATGCCACGACAATGAACACCCGAATCTGTCGGAAACATGTACTGCGCATGTTTTATGTTTTAGTCATGTTTTGTGCATGTTTACGATTTAAACACATTGTCTAGACATCTGGAAATTATTTGGCAACATGCTTCCTCTCCATTGATCGTCCTCCACAACGATGATGAGTCGGAAATTGATGGCCGAACCCCCTTCCCCCGTGGAATCTTCACACAGGCGGGTTCCAGGGTCCGCGGATCCGACTTCCTCCGGTTACCCGTTTTAATTTAATAACATGAATTTTAAGCGGGGTAAAAATCGGATCCGCCGTTAAGAATAAGACCGAACGTGGATCCAGCAAATCCGAAATCACACAAGCGGTCAGCCTCTTGATTCTGGTGGCGGGGCCTTCACACGACAGGTGCCTCGACCGTGTGCGGAGGTCTCCACTCATCTGTCGCACTCTGGAGTAGAGAATCAGCGAGAGGCGTAAGTTGGGTAAGCCGTTCTCAATGGACGAACGTCGAGCCACTCA
>CAUYUJ010021004.1:230000-244094 GCA_963575745.1 Prorocentrum cordatum | reverse complement strand
CCCTCCCTCCCCCCTGGCCGCCACCTCGCCCCCACCTGGCCCCGGCACCCCCAGGCCTCTGGACTAACATGAACTTCACCGTGCAGTCTTCCACCACGCGGCACCGATCCTCCAAGTCTTCCGCGCCAAGCAGCTCGCTCCGCGCGGCATCCCACCCCCGCCACTCGCGAACCCATGTCTCTCTCATGACACGCAACAATGGCTGTGTGTCACCCCACACTCTCCACAGAGGCGCGTGGAGCTCAGTTGGCACGAAGTCCAAACCCGGAATCTCCCGCGAATCGGGCTCTTCACACACATTCCGCAGAAGACGCAGGGCGCGCGCATCCGCTTCTCGGATGACGCGCACCGGTGTGAGGAGATCACCCGGAATGACATGAACTGCCCGATCACGTCCTGGCGTGGCGGCCACACCCTCCACGATCGGCCGTCGTGCGCCGTCGTCTCGCCCAAGGTTGACCCATGCCCCCCACCTGGCCGCCACCTCGCCCCAACCTGGCCCCGACACCCTCAGGCCTCTGGGCTCTGTTCTTGGGACCCCCGACCCTACGATTTCTCGCCCAACATCAACCCATACACCCCACCTGGCCGCCACCTCGCCCCCACCTGGCCCCGACGCCCCACGCCTCTGGGCTCTGTTCTTCAGACCCCCGACCCGACGATTTCTCGCCTACGATTTCTCACCCAGAAATCAACCAATACACGCCACCTGGCCGCTACCTCGCCCCAGCTGGCCCCGACACCCCCACGTCTCTGGGCTCTGTTCTTCAGACCCCCGACCCTGCGATTTTTCGCCCCAAATCGACCCATACCTCCCACCTGGCCGCCATCTCGCCACCACCTGGCCCCGACACCCCCACGCCTGTGGGCTCTGTTCTTGGGACCCCCGACCCCACGATTTCTGTCCAAGTTCTACCCACACCTCCCCACCTGGCCGCCATTTCGCTCCCCACCTGGCCCTGACACCCCCAAGCCTCTGGGCCTCTATCTTGAGACCCCCGACCCTACGATTTCTCACCCAAAATCGATCCATATTCCCCACCTGGCCGCCACCTCGCCACCACCTGGCCCCGACAACCCCAGGGGTCTGGGCTCTGTTCTTGGGGCCCCCGACCCCACGATTTCTCGCCCAACATCAACCCATGCTCCTCATCCTGGCCGCCACCTCGCCCCCACCTGGCCCCGACGCCCCCCAGCCTCTGGGCTCTGTTCTTGGGACCCCCGACTCAAAGATTTCTCGCCCAAAATCGACCCATACTCCGCCCCACCTGCCCTCCACCTCGCACCCACCTGGCCCCGACACCCCCAGGCCTCTGGGCTCTGTTCTTGGGACACCCGACCCCGCGATCTCTCGCCAAAAACCGACCCATACCAACCGCCTGGCCGCCACCTCGCCCCCACCTGGCCCCGACACCACCAGGCCTCTCGGCTCTGTTCTTGGGTCCCCCGACCACGCAATTTCTCCTCAAAATCGACCCATGCCCCCGCCTGGCCGCCACCTCGCCCCCTCCTGGCCCTGCCACCCCCATGCCTCTGGGCTTTGTTCATGAGACCCCCGACCCCACGATTTCTTCCCCCAAATCAACCCATGCCCCCCCCCCTGTCAGTCTCGTTCGAAGTTCGATACTTTGAGAAGGTAGAGACAACCCTCCGTGAGTATAGGAGCCCAGGGAGCCCCAGTGAGAGCCCGGTGCACCCTGCCTAGGCCGCCTGTCCGCAGCCATTCTGGCGCGAAGCCAGACTGGAGCCAGTCTGGTGAGTTTCAAGAAACTCGCTCCGAAGCTCAGGGGGACCGCACACGTACGCCTGGATTGTTTGGAATAAGATTGCTTCTCGTTTATCTCTCTCTTGTGTTGCCATCATTTGAGTGGAGTTGGGATTAGCATAGCTCTATCGAGCTGGAACCCCGCCGCGTATCAAGATATATATCATCAAATATTGTGAGGCAGTCTCGAAACGAAAGGCTGAGATCCGTGGACAACACGCTCCACTGACACCCCCCCGCCCACCAGGCTGCCACCTCGCCCCCACCTGGCCACGCCACCCCCAGGCCTCTGGGCTCTGTTCTTGGGACCCCCGACCTCACGATTTCTCGTCCAAAATCGATCCATACCCCCCACCTGGCCGCCACCTCGCCCCCACCTGCCCGACCCCCAGGCCAGGATTTGTCGCCCAAACATGACCCACATCCTCACCACTATGGGGCCTCTCCTTTTGGAACTCCACATGATCAGCATACTACTATTTTGCATCCTTGCCAGCATGCCTCTCCTAGTCTCCCCGCAACATGCTTCGCGACTTGCACGCGTTTCCGTCGCCCCTCTTGTCGGCTGTGGCAACAACTATCCAGTCTTACGCACTTTCGTCACCGACGCGTGGCTCCGCTCAGCGACTTCCTTCCTTTTGCGCTCTTGGCCAGCACAGCACTCGTTGCACCTTTGCTTTCCATTCGCCTTCTGCGACGTTCGCCCGGCCAACCAGCTGCTGTATTCTTCCCTGCCGAAAACGTCTGTGCATTGAACGCATTTCCATTTCCCCCGCTCCAACTTCGCGTCGTCGATGCATCGCTTGCACTTGCGGTGCTGATCTGCCGCGCCGCCCCACATCCAAACTGAAAAGGAGTCTTGCTCTTGCGCCTTCTCGCACACTACACAAGTTCTCACTTTCTTCCTCCCTGCAGCGATGCACTGCTTGCACTTACGATTCAAATCAGCCACGCCGCACCACATCCAATCTAACAAACAATCGTGCCGTTGCGCCTTCTCACACACCGCGCACATGTTCATGCCCTTCTTCGGCGCACCGACGCAGCGTTTGCACTTGCGGTGCAGATCTGCGACACCGTTCCACATCCAATATGAAAAGGAATCTTGCTCTTGCGCCTTCTCGCACACTACACAAGTTCTCACTTTCTTCCTCCCTGCAGCGATGCACTGCTTGCACTTACGATTCAAATCAGCCGCGCCGCACCACATCCTATCCGAAAAACAACCTTGCCGTTGCGCCTTCTCGCACACCACGCAGGTTTTAATGTCCTTCCTCGCCGCCTTGTCCCGTCCCGCTGCTGCGCCGTTTACGCATTCCCTACATTGCATCGACGCTGTCGGCGCGTTCTTCAACATGTACTCTGAAAACTCGGTTCTGCTTTTGGGGATTCCGCATTTGGAACACACGCGCTCTTTTGCCTCTTCGGCACGGGCCTTCTCCTCCTCTCTCTGCAATCTCTTACAAGCCTTGCATGTGGGTTCCTCGTTGAGAATAGTTTCCGCTTTCGCAAATTGATCTAGTAACTTCTGCTCGCCGCAGCGCGAACACTGCAGGTGCTTCTTCAGCTCCTCGCACTCAAGGCACATTCCCCCTTTGTACCGGGCGTTCCCTGCCTTCTCCCATTGGAAGTCTACGAACGCATCCTCATACTTCCGCCCCTCGCATACGTAACACTTTCGCCTCTCGGGACAGTCCACGCAACGCCGTGACGTGAGCTTCGAACTGTGGTGCTGGGATGCATGGAAAGCATCCTGGTCCTTCCACAGAAAGCATTCCGCCCACTGCCACGGCGTGCCGATGCTCTTCTTGCCTTCCAAGCACACCCTGCGCACGCGGCGACCGTCGTCCCGGCTCCACTGCCCGAGCGCATACTGGTTCTTGTACTTCACCGACGAGCACAGCGCGCACCGCCCTGCAGGCATGAACTCCTTCTCGATTGCATCCCAATCCATGGGATCCCCACGCAACGACTGCAATAGTAATCTGGGGCCCTGCCGCTCCTTCTGAGTGTACGGCTCGCGGTCGAAAGGCCGAAATATCAACATGTCCTCGCGGCGACGCACGCGCGTCAGAGCCACGTAACTCGACAACGGCGACGTGCTCCCGCCAATCCTCAGATCCACGCTGACACCTTGCTTAAATGTCTGGCCTTGTGCTGAGTGGGCCGTGACACCAAACGCCGGGGCCAAAGGAAACTGCCGCCGCTTCACTTTCAGACGCGGATACGGCCGGCCCTTGTCCACGAACCAATCTTTCCTCTGCGGGCTAACTGGGTGCAGGCCCGGAGTTCGGAGCCCCGGAATGGTCCACTTGCATGGGATTACGTCACCTGCATCATCGCGACCCTCGTCGAAAAGGACAAATATCACTTTCGGCGTCTTCTGCAAAATGGTCTCCCCTCCCCGGGAGACGCGACCCGCTCCTTCCTCGCCATCGCACACCCATGAGTGCACGGTCCCCACGCGTCCGCGGAGCAGGTACTTGTCCTCGCTGCGATCGATATGATCGGTGAGGGCCACGGGCATTCCCTCCGCGAGTGGCAAAAACCCATGCAGGTCCCCGCTCTCCTTGTCGTGGCGCTGCAGCCAGGCCATCTTTTGGTGGCGTGGCAGATCTGGCCGCTCTCGCAGCGCATCCGGCGTCGGAGTGTCGCGCGCAGGGATGTACACCATCGGCTTCTCGTGCAGTCGGGCGTATTGCGACGCTCGGAGCTTGTTCACCTCATACTTGACGTCGCTATTCGGGAACACTCCGGGGGCACACCGAAACTTCGCCGTGTGCATGCGCGGATCATCCGGACCAGCGATGACGAGCCGGCGCCGTTCGCGCTCATGCCTGCACTGTGCACATTCCTGCCTGCGGATGTCCTTCGGGGTCACTGCGCGCTGACGGCGTGCTCCGACAGCGTCCTTCTGCGACACCCCTGCGCCGTCACCCAAGGCCTGACATCTCGTGTTCCCACACTCAACCTGACCGTGTAGCCAACTTCCTGGCACGCAAGTATCACGCCCGTGCAAGAAGGAATGTGTGTCTTCCGTGAGGTCTCCTTTGCGGAACTCCTCTTGCACGGATTTCAGCCAGGCATCGTCGCAACGCTCGCACTCCACTAGCTCCGTTACCCCCTGCGCGCCCTCCTGACCCCCCCCCCACAGGAGCGCTTGCCCGTGTAGCACTGGCGGGAGCGAGGTATACCTCCGAGCCTCCGCGATGCGCTCCATTGGCACGTCTGCAAGACCCCCCCGTCCGGAGGCGCCAGCTGCCAAAAATCTCCGCTCAGCACGACGTTCAAGCCGCCGAAGGGCCGCGGCACTCCGTCTTCCCCGCACTTCTGGGTGCCGACGTCCCGAATGACGCTGCGAAGCTTCTGGTCTACTTCGGCGAGCAGCCGGGCGCTGACCATGCTGATCTCGTCGATGAACAACCACCTCCACTGCAGAACTCGCTTCGCTGTATCGTACTGAAGTTTCACATCTTCCCCCTTCTCGTCGCCACGTTTGACGGCGGGAATTCCGCAGGCGTGATGCATGGTGTCTCCACCGAGCAGCTGCGCCATGACTGCCTGGAAGGCCGTGATTTGAAAATGGACGCCAATCGTCCACTTCATGATGTCTTCGAACAGCTCTTTCCGCAGAAGGCGCAGCACGTGTGATTTCCCTGTGCCGGGCCCTCCGTGCATGCACCAACGCAGCGGGTCACCCATGCCCGCGCCCCCTCGCGCCTCCCCGTCCAGCTCTTGCATCGCCCTTTCTGCTACCTGCTTGACCATTTCGAACTGCTTCGCGTTGACGACGCGCCGGCCTGTGTCTTTGTCAGTCCTGAACTCCAGCTCCCTGAGCCACTCCACCACCTGGCCGGAAGTCGCCCCTCCCTGCGCCTCCACCTTCCCACTTCCTTCCTCCGCCGCCACTCTGTCGGCCATTGAATGTTCCTTGTTTCGCGACGCCCTTGCTGCGGCTTGCACGGCCCCCAGATCACAGCTGACCGCTGTCGGCCACGCGTTCCGGACTTCCCCGAGCGACTTTTCACTCGGGCGCTGGCCCCGCACTTCCTGGGCCACGGCCATGCCTGCTTTCGAGTTCTGGTAATGGGAAGATCCACCCAGACCACCCTCCGCGCCACCGTCTTCTTCTCCACTACTGCTGTCACCGTCTCCGTCGTCCCGCTTCCGACCACCGACGCGTGACTTCAGAGCCTCGTCCAACTGGTCAAAGCCCACCTCCAGTTCTTGGTCGCTCACGTCCTCATCACTCCGCGCGTCCTCCTGCTCCGCATCCCTCGGGCGCACGCGATACACGCTGAGGAAATTGCCCACGTAACGCGCAGCCTCTTCCGACTGCGCTCCGCCGTCTAGCCACGACGCCATAACGCCCTCCCACGTTTTCGAGGCCCGCCGCAGTCCGCCTGCGAACACCACGTGATCGTCTGCCTCTGACTGTCGCAGCGTCCACGGGTGGAAGTAGGACATGACTATCCGCGCGGATCTTTCGGCTTCTCCGTTTCGGCTGCGAGGCGCGGGGGCCCCGAAAAAAGTCGGCGCCAACGGCCTCTTGTTCCTGACAAGAACCCACGTGTGCCGCAGATGCCGGCATCCGTCAGTGTCTGGAAAGGCAACCCAATCTTTCCCTGCGTCGCCCTTCACCATGTAATCCACCCCAGGCACTCGCTCTTCCGCCTGCTCCTGCCTCCGACCCCATTCCTTCACTTTCTGCCCCCCTTCTGCTGTCAAGAACGCGTGGTGCCTGTCCCGATCGGCTCTGGCGCCCCTTATACTGGTGGGGTACGCCACGAGCACGGGCCTCCAATACGTCACGAACTCGCACGGCGACAAGTGCCACAGGCCGTCACGCTTCGGGCGAAGTCCGTACAACATGGCCACATCCCTGATAGTGACTTTCCGGAGCCTCGGGTTTCGCATATCCACCTCCGCGAACTGTGCTTTGCGCCCTCCTGTTGTGCCGTCCGACAGCCTCTCAGCCGTCTCGACGTACTCGCGTCCGTAGAAACTGGTCGTCTCACAGGTCTTGATTGACTCTGCCGACGTCACATCGTTATCCATGGCATGCGCTCGAAGATTCGCACACTCCACCTGCCCACGAACGATGCCCTTCCCGTAAGCGTCGCTCATGATGCGCGTCGTCATCCGCTTGCCGACGTAGTTCGCATTCTCCCCGCGCAGCTGTCGGCTGAGCTTCTCGATCCCTCTGGAGCACTCGCGGACTTCATGGAAGGCCAGGGGCTGCCGCTTCGTGCAATAATCACACGCATACCCTGCCTGTGCGTCCTGAGCCATCTGGACCACCTTGATGATGGCGGCATCGTTCTGCTTCTCCGCACACCCTTTGCCGCACGTGCAACTCTCGCTTGTGATCGGCAACCTGTACGGCAGCTGCACGTCCGAATTGAACCGCTGCGCGGCAAGCATGCATGGATGTGTCCCATTCAAACTCTCATGGTTCATGGGCCCATGCAAACTCCCGACGCGGTTCCGCCTGCCTGCCTTCGGCATATCCAGCTGCGTCGCCAGCCCTGGGCAGATCACAACCGGATGGTCGATGAGCTGCGTCGTTCGTGGGAAATCGGCCTTGCAGAGCTTAGGGTTGTCCTTTCGACGACACGCTGGCAAGGGCGCCTTCTCCCCCGTCTCCGGGTTCTCCAAGTGCACGTGGTGCTGCTTCCGCTCTTGGAGGTACTGCGCATCCCCGTCGAGGTACCTCCTCTCCCACGCGCGCGCTTCCTCCGTCTCTTCCCGCTGCGTCACTCCCTGTCCCGCCCTGCGCGTCTGATACGTCGGACGGCACACCAGCCAACGCTCAGCTTTATACTCCGGCCACGCGGCCTCCGCTCCTTCCAGATTTTTCTTCAAACCGTCTGGGGCGACGCGCGCTGAGTACTCCTGTCGGCAAACCCGTCGCGTATACTCCAACGACTCTTTTACAAACGATCGCCCCCGTCCGTCCACATTGTCCCGGACGCGTTCGAATATCTTGTCCAGCGGCGTGTGTTGGTGCAGACATTGTACGAACACCTGACAGTGCGCATGGAGCGCGCCCGTCGACTTTTGCGCTTCGATAGAGACATAGCACGCGCCCACCCTGCCGAACACCCCACCTTCCGGCGCAGCATTGCTTCCGAACAAATCCTGGCACGGCGACATTCGCTCACAATGGTTGCATCTCGGACAGTGCGGACACGTGCGCATTCCGAAAAGATGCCGCATCGTCGCGTCCACAATCACACGGAAGCCTTCCACGCTCGCCATCGGATCCCGAGCGAGTATCTTTCTGCGCTCCTCCCACGTAGGCAATTGCGACATTATCGCCGCCAGCGGTAATTCCAGGCGCGCGTCATCCGTTCCTGGAGCGACCTGCGGCCACTCCCGACTACCCGCTGCCCGTGACGCACCGGCGTCGCTCTCCGCATTATGGACGGGGTCACGACGACGCGTACGCGACAACCGTACCATGATGAGATTGTGCCCTTCGTCGGGAGAGAAGGTCACGAAAATCGGTACACCATACCGCACGCGGAGCGCGTTGGTTTGGAACCGCATGACCCGTCGCGTCTCCTGAGTCCCTGGTAGCCGCCGCGACGTGTGCTCGATGTTCGCGAGCAACTTGTGGGCAGCTCTGCCGAGTCCCGGGACGTAGCGCACTTTCGTCATGTCCCCCATGACTTTCTGCTTCTTACCGTTCACGTCCTGATATTTCCCCGCCGATGCACAATAGATCTGCTTCGCCCCTTCGCTGATATCCTCGGGGGTGATTTGCGCGTCCACATTCTTCGGGTTCGCGGATACGTACGTAAACCACGTCCTGCTAAGGTGCACCGCCGAACGAAATACCAAGTTCCATGACGCAAGCCCGACATGCCAATCGCGCGACAACTGGCTCTCTACGCGACGACTCATGATGCGAACCCACAGCGGCAGCTCCACCCGCGGGGCCTCTTCAGAACGCCGATACCGCGGACGCTTCAAGAAAGCCGGCATGTCGGGCATGCCTGTGCAGTACTTGGAAATGAACGCAAAGGCCACACCGAAATCCCACGGTTCGAATTGATCCATCATTGTGTTCCCCGTACAGACCCGCAACCGATCCACTCGTTCGTTCTTCTCCATCGCCTCCGTCACCAACCTCACCCCTTCCCTCTCCTTCGCCGGTGCGACGTCGGGCTCCGTTCCTCGCCCCCCTTCGCACGGGCGCTTCGCACGAGGGCCGTCGTGCTCCGACTCGCACTCGCTGTCTCCCGTACGTTCGCTGGTCCCACCTTGCTCGCATTCTGGCGACACCCTCTGTACAAAACTTCGTAAGGCTTCCACGCGTTGGGCATTGATGTCCCCGTCATCGAAGCTGCTCTTCTCGAGAACCACGGCGTTGCCTTTCGTCGCTTCCAAGATCTCCGCCGCTTCCTGCATCCCGTCCGGGCGCGGAATTGGCGTCGCTGCTTTCTGCATCTGTATCTTGTCCAGCGCGTCGTCTAAAGGCACCGAGCGCATGATCTCGGGCGGCACCCCACCTTCAGGAAACTCCGCAGCCTTCTTTCGCACCTCTTCCATGCAAACGTGCTGGTACGCTCGGTGCCCACGCATCTTCGCCCCCTCGATCAGCCTCACGACCACTTCCCGACGGGCCAACGCCTGATGCACGAACTTCGCCATGCTCGCTGCCGCGTCGTCGTCGCCTCCGGACTTCAAGATCACCGAAACTATGTCTGCCAGCTCGGCGCCTGTCCGCGGCAACGACGGCGGCCTTGCCTTCGACGCCCCTTCCTCCAAGGCGGTCAGCTGCGCGAGCATGTCCGTCCACGGCATCGGGAAGGACGTCGCGTTCCCGCGAGCAGCCACCCGACGCGCGTTGTTCCCCGCCTCCATGTCGAAAGACCGTTCGTTCCGATACCGCTTCTCCAATGTGAAACATACAATCGAGGTCGCGCACACGGACGCGCAAATCATCTCCAGCAAGGTTACTTTTCCTAAAAATAGCTCTTCCGGTTAGTAGAACGTCATCATGTCATTCGCGAAAGCTGCAGGGGGCACGACCGCCTCTCCTCTCGGGCCAGACATACCCGTTCGGCATTCCTCGCACAACGGCGCCTCGCAACGGTCGCACACCTCGCCCCCTTCGTGCCAGGACTCCGCGCTGCAACGCATGTCTTCGGGGCAACACAACACCTTCACGGGCCCATCGACCGACGCGACCGTTGCTTGCCAGTCTTCAAACTCCTCCGCGTGGTCCCGCAGATGCACGTCACCTCCGACCTGTCCATACCGATCCACATAACTGTCCACGGACAAGTGCTTTCTGACGAACGAGCCAGGCAGTCCGAAGAATCCATTCAAACCCGGCGACACTTTCTGCCATGTAATTGGATTCCCCCTGCGCCCTTCCACGTGAGGGAATTTCCGCGCACACACCATACAGACGAGAGAACACACCGACTCCTCCCCCAACGCTTCTGCATATGCATGGGGACATCGCCGGTCGATGGCAAGTGCGGCGAGAGGAGCTCCTTGACGTACCTTCCATGCCACGGCCTCGTTGTACGCAGAAAAGTACCGCAACTCTTCGCTCTTCTCTTCCTCAGCAGCAACGCAAACCAGCGAGGTTGCGATCTCCTCGAGCTGTGCTCGATGCTGTTGCAGCAGGTGCGCGCACAGGTCTGCATCCGAATCTCCATGCCATCGGCAAGGCTTCCCCCCGTCCTGCATCCGGCGTTTGAACGCGCAGTGCTTCCTCGGCAATCCTAATGCTCCAACAGACTCACGGACTCCCGCATCGAAGGCGTACCCATTCGTCGAGACGGCGGGAAGCGTTGGTGCATCCTTCAAGTGCTCTACCGCGACCCTTTCCAAATCTCCCTCCCTTTGCTGTCGCGGGTCGTCAGGCATTTTTGCAGCGTGGACCCGATGCACGTGGCCTGGCCCGTCTGCGTGGACCGCGCCGTCATCCTCCTGTGCTGCACCGGTACTCGTCATGGCGCTCGATGCCACAGGTGTGCCGCCCGAGTCGGTGGGGCCGCCGGCTCCCGGCGCTGCGGCGTCACCTGACTTCGTCTTCCCTGTAATCCGCGGGAGCTTGGCCCTCGCGTCGGCATTGGCGCCTCCGGTCTGCTGGACAAGGTCCCCGCTACCGGTGCGGAGGTTGGCACTCGTCATCCAAGGCGCGGCCGCCGGCGACTCCGTCCCCGCGCTTGGCCATGCTGGTTTGTACGTCGCGGTCGCAATGTCCGCCCCAGTGCGATTGTACACCTCGAGCATGGCGACCACGCCCTCCGCGCGCACCTGCTCGACGCACGGCCATTCACCGAAAGCGGGCCTTTCGCCCTCGAGCTCCGCTCGAGTAAACGAGATGGAAACGCCCTGCCCGCGCGCCCCAAGGAGCCCGTCAAAGCGGGAGAACGCGTGCACGATGATCTCGTCGGGCAGCGCTACATCCGCCGCCCGGTACCGTGCCAGCGCGAATCTCATGATCTCGCCTGCGTGGACGCCGTGTCGGAGCTCACCCCCATGCGACCCCAGCGCCAACCATGCATCTCCGACGTTGCGTAGGTGATCAATGCGCGCGTCGCACGCGGCACGGCGCCCCTCCTCTGACGCCAATGCCTGAGTACACCACCCCCAACGAGCCAATACCTGAAAGATACAGTCCGCGAGGGACGCGCCAACTCCGTGCCCAAGACCGCAACCCACGCGGCGGCCTGATCCGGCCATGTCTTCGGCGCGCTCTTCGTCGGTCCTTGCCTCGAATACCACCGCCCCCATCAAAAACTCCATGAATTTCACCGTGCGGCCCTCCACCACGCGGCACCGATCCTCCACGCAACGAGCGCTCAGCAGCTCTTTCCGCGCGGCACTCCACCCCCGCCACTCTCGAACCCACTTCTCTTTCATGACCCGCAGCAATGGAACCGTTTCCCCCCGCGCTCTCCAAAGAGAGGCGTGGAGCTCCTTGGGGACGAAATCCAACCCCGGAATCTCCCGCACTTCGGGCTCTGCACACGTACTTCGCAAGAGGCGCAATCCGCGAACATCAGACTCTCGGATGACGCGCACCGGTGCTAGCAGATCACCCGGAAGGATATGCAGTGCTGGCTCACGTCCCGGCCTGGCGGTCACGCCTTCCATAATGGGCCCCTGTGTGTTCGCTTTCGCGGTGGACGCCGTGCACGGGGTCGCCGTTGCGCTCTCGCGGCCTTCCCTGCCCCTTCTGTGCCCGCCGCCAGCCTGGCCCAAATCCGTTCGCTGCTCGCCCCTTCTTCCAGCCTGGACACCGCCAGCCACCGTCGCAGCCAGACCGGTCCCCCAAGCAGACGCCGCCGACCTCTCTTTGTGCACGCCCAGTCCTGCGTCGTTCACGTCGGCATCTGCCACGTGAACCCCGTCTTCTGCGCACTGCCCGCGGCACCCCGCCCCATCGCTGCATTCTCTCCTGCTCCACGCAGCCATCAACGCCTTCTTCCCCGCACGACTACTCGTCCCGCCACTGCGCACGCTGCCGCTGTGCCCTCCGCGCCCCGCGCCTCTTTCCACGTCCATGCACGGTGGCGAATGCGTCTTCCTCGAAGGTCCCGGTGCACCTTCGCCCGACATTCGGCCTGCGAGCGCGGCCGCGCCGTCTTCCGTCGAGGAGCGATCCCTGGCGCGCAGTTTGCACGGGGGTGGGCCATCTCTCGACACGCATTCCAAACGCTCGTAATGTCCTCGTACCGCGCTCCCCCCCATACCCGCGTTTATGCTGATAACAATGACATTCCCCGAGTCGCCCGCGGGCAAGACACACTTGTGCAGCTGACAGGCTGGCCCGCGCTCCTCTCGAACCTCCCGCGCTATTACCGCATTCAGACGTGCGCATTCGCACAATAATAGCAGCTCTAAATCGCTCAGATAATATCCATCTGAACATAAGGCCTCCGAATAACAGGGGTACACAAGAGCGAAAAAGTCCTCGAATGGCTCCTGCACCAAAACAGACCCCCCTGCGTCGACGACAGGCGCGTGCGCGCGGGCCTCCTCCACTAGTCCTACAAAATCACCAACTCCAGCGCGAAATGCTCTGTCTACGTTCGCATCCTCTAAATCAGCCACCGTGTTATTGACGTGCGTTAGAAAAGTGCCCACGTTGTTCGTGCCGAAGTACTCCACTATGCCGCGGCGGTAATGCTGTCCAAGCTCTGTGTCTGTGCCAGCGACGTCGATCTTCCAATGTCCGCCATCGCAGACGCTTTCGTAGTCGCCAAGGATGCCCATGCGAGTCGGCAGCGGGCGCAGAAACATATCTTTCATATCATTCTCGCACAATTTTCTCAGCGCGCCTGCAACTTCGCAGCGTTTCTGCTCGAAGACAAGCAACGTTTCACTCTCTTCCTTCACGGCGCGCAAACAGGCATTCAAGACACGTCTCTTCCCCCTTATCTGTTCCCATACCTTCCTTTCTTCTGCCAACATGCCGAGAATTCGATCATTCTGACCAACATGCTGTTGCGCTTGCGGCTTGATCACATGCTTCCACGCCGAGTTCATCAGATCATCGAGCGCTGGGGCGCTGCGACAATTTCGGCGCACTTCCTCTGCAGTCTCGCCGAGCGTCCGTCGCAAAAACCCTCTCGCGTCGCCGCGTCGCAGGCCATCTGGGCAGGTCGTGCCGAACAGCGCATGAATGCCACAAGCGCCGCCCAGGCCGCTGGCGGGCATCTTTCGGTACCGCCGATTTACCAGTGCCCGCGCTTTCTCGGAACAGCACGGCCCGTCACCCATGATGAAAGGGCTTGCGTCACGATGCTGCCCAGCACTCGCGTTCGCGCAACTGCTTGCCGCCGGCACAACCTTTGCGCCGCTACGAGATGCGCCGGCCGCATGCCGTCGCCACGGGGCCTGCGCCGCATCTCCCTCCACCCCTTTCAACGAACCGTGCCCATGTGCGACGCGAACTACATGTCCTTCGGAAAACCAAACGGCCAATCCGACGCAGCGGCCATCCGCATCACCCAACCGCCACCTCCAAAGGGATCCTTCCACCAAGAAATCCGCGACGTGTTCGGCCTCGCACACCCGCGCGAAGGCGTTGCGCTGGCACAGCCACCGCTGGACCGCGTCCACGTTCTGCTCTTCCACCCGACCCGCCCCGCCCACACCGGGCCATGTATGATTGGCGCACTCAGTCGCAAAAAAGCGCAACGCTTCGCGGCGCCAACGACCGCGCTGCATACGCGCTACCGCATCTTGCAAGCACTTGTTCTTCCAGGGCCCCACGGTTGCGTCGTCTGCCGCCAGGGTCGCCACCGAGGTCGTCGGTGCGCGCGTCACGTACGCCGTCCACACGACAACCGCGA